>NW_019774024.1:0-25801 GCF_001039355.2 Lingula anatina
ACACGGTATATAGCACCCTTTGCTGAAACTACTTTAAAATATGTACATTTTACATCTCTTGGTCATTCCAGCCCCTTGACAAGAACGCAGAGAACTTCCACTATGCCGATTTGACACTACATGATAACCCCAAGTCGCCCAGGGAATAGGATCAGCTAAGTTCACAACGTTAACCGTAAGCCCCATGAGTAGAGTACGCAGTTGTGATGGCCTCCTAGAAAAGTGATATATCATTTCTAGTTTTTACTAGACATTCCGATTTTTTATGTTGGTCATATTTCATCTTATAAAAAAACGCTAAATGTTTACTCTGGTTTCTATATTTTGGAGATGGTGCGGGCGGTGTTTCCTTACAAATTTTTCATGCATATGTAGGGAATGTAGATAAAATGATTATATTTCTTCCGATGTCTTTTAGACACAGGAAATGCATACAAACTAAGTAAACGCACTCGATATTTCTTAGCAGAACTCAATGCCGGTTTTACACAATTTTGGGTAAATTATTTCATTAATTCCCTATATTTTTCACTTTATTATTTATTTTTGTTTTGACAATTAATGTTAACATTATATTGAAAACAGCAAAAAAGATGTTGCAAAGCTCTCCGCCCGAGACACATTTTCAAGATTTCAGTTCCCGTTTGCTGATTTACTAATGTAGCAATACATGTTGGGTATTATCTGTGAAACCATATAAATTATTACTGACGCTTAACATTAGGCACAAGCTGAGGTGGTACACTGCTAGCATATGTTTATCTACATATATTAAATGTTGCTGTATTTACCAACTTCAACAAGATATTAACCATAGCAACTAACCTAGCAACGCGTTGATAACAGGTGTTCCACATTGTATCTGTCACACAGAGGTCACGAGATCATCTAAGGTCACTTGGGGTTACAGTGATTGTATGACGAACAAGTCGAAAGACGTGAGATGTTGAATTGTATCAGAATATTCCTCCTGATACCCTGTATACAGACTCGTCTCAAAGATGCACCTATTGACCCCTTGCTAAAAATAAGGGCCAAAATGATGAGATAAATATGTGCTTGGTATTGTTTTTCATGGATATCTAAATTATATACAAGACATTTATCTTTTTAGTTTAGAAAAATTAATTTGAAAAGTGTTTAAGGACCTATTGTAAATAGTTTTTTTTTCTAATTATTCCTTAAATCGGTATGTGATATAATAATAACAGTAACTCAAAGAATGTTGTTTTGATTTTCTTTTATTCCATTTTATTTCATTAAAAGATATGTACAATATTAATTCAAAAACCAAAAGCCACAAAACGCATCCTCATTTTACCACACTGAAACTGAATTTACTGGGATCTTAACGAAAATGATCGGTTTATAGCAAGAAATGAATCATGCTTATCCCTATCATAAATGCTTATGTCATAAATCTAGTTTCAGCACACTTGCCTGGACTAAAAAGAACAATTGCATCCTATCAATATAGCCTACATGTAGTTATTGCAATTACATATAAAACAAATCCCTTACTTCTTCTGTGTGCAAACTAAATATGTGAGTGAGAATTGTATACTTGTAATTTTATTAAGATCACTAAAGTCACTGATATGTCTTCCAAATAATCTTCAACTATGCAATTTATATGTCATATATATTCTTGTGAATGTGAATATAAATCGAAGGTATGAAACATACCACTTGGTTAATATGCAAATACTAAACACAGTATGAAAACAGACATTCTTCTCCTTCCTTTCACTTTCTAATAAGTCAATGTCAGTTAGCACTGCGTCAAAGAGCGAGCATATTTATCTGTACCCACATATCCTGTGATTACAGATTTATGTGATTTTGAAGAAATTTACGCCTGAACAATTCTGCATTAGATTCACGCAGCCATTTCATATCCACACAATGAGCAGCAACAGTGGCACTCCATTCAGTGAACATGATTCAGCACACAAAAAACAACTAAACGTTTATAAGAAAAAAAGACAATTCTCGACCTCCACATCTTTAACTTACATATAAATTCATATGAAATCTCGATTCTTTAGAAAACAAAAACAAATTCATCCACTTCACAGTTTCTCTCCTTTTATCTTATTTTCAACGTTGCCATAGGCGCTCTCTGAGTACTGGTTGAGATCGACATGGGTGGTCATTTCTTCTTTCAGTAATTTCTCCAAATGGAAAACCAACTCCTCAAATGTTGGACGACATCCGGGGTCTTGTTTCCAACACCACGTCATAAGCTGGTATCTGTAATTAGAACACGTCTTTAATATTAATAATTTACTGTATATTAGGTAGTTATAAAACGTCCCAAACCTCATTTCACACAATTTGTAAGTTATCCAATAAAAGTTCATTGAAATTTCAATTACAACTAACGGCATGCAGAGTCTTCGCTCTTGGCAAATGAGTCCTTGTTCACGAAATATCCCCGTGGTAGTCATTTCAAATCAACAAAATCTACACACACAAGTAAATAATACATTTATACTGCAGATTAGGTAAGTATATATTTTACTTTACAGTATGTCAGTATATTTAGTACTAGTATGTTGCTTTGCATGGGTTGCACACCATTTGTATATACAGGCAAAATACAAAAGCGGCAATTACATCATGTCATGACTACTAATGGTACACGTTAAGGCAGCGTAAAATGTTTTTCATCGATTTTAAAAAGACTTTTTTGAATGAAAATAATTGTCATTGCAGAGAAATTTATTGTCATTAATGACTAATAAAGATCGAAAGGATTTTTGCTAGCTATGAAAACTGAAGTACATCGATGAATTATATACAATGTAAGTAAAACCTTACAATTCCGGAGTACAGTGTTTTGGTTTCTCCATTCTGTAACCTTGGTCAATTTCTTTCAGTAAATCTCTCGCTGACACCATGGTAGGGTAAGGAGTTGCTCCTAAATAGGGAAGAAATCCATTCATAACAGTTTCATCTATCATTCTTTGTTGTACATAGGCGGTACCATGTGCATTTTCATGAAAGTAAATTGTTTTTCTGAAACAATGTTCTTGAACAAAAAAAATATTGCAAAATAATTATAAGTCACATCCAGTCATGTAGTTTTCTTGACATGCTTTTTTTTCTAAAGGGACTTAATGGAGTTCTAAATGTAGATATGTAGATATTGCTGGAGTGTTGTCCAAGAGAGCGCTCGACAACGACACTGTGAAGTTATAAGTTCACAACTAGTGAACAGCACGTGTAACTTACCCAGTGTTACAATCTCCCAGAGCAGTATACCATAGGCCCACACGTCACTCTTTGTAGTGTATAACTTACCTAGTGTTACAATCTCATAGAGCAGTATACCATAGGCACACACGTCACTCTTTGTGGTGTATAACTTACCTAGTGTTACAATCTCCCAGAGCAGTATACCATAGGCCCACACATCACTCTTTGTGGTATATAACTTACCTAGTGTTACAATCTCCCAGAGCAGTATACCATAGGCCTACACGTCACTCTTTGTGGTATATAACTTACCCAGTGTTACAATCTCATAGAGCAGTATACCATAGGCCCACACGTCACTCTTTGTGGTATATAACTTACCTAGTGTTACAATCTCCCAGAGAAGTATACCATAAGCCCACACGTCACTCTTTGTGATGTACACACTGTCTGATAGAGACTCTGGGGCCATCCATCTCACCGGTAGGGGGCCCTGGTGTATACAATAGTGTGCGTACATACACACACTGGACAAAAGAAGTGTCACCCCTACTGAGCCAATACTATGGGGGAGATAAATGACTGTGGAATGATATGTTCCTGGTATCATTTATTAACATCAAATTTCACAAAAAATCACAAAATGAGAACAAAATATACATTCTACCAAAATATGCAGTTTCAAGTCCAAAATTAGTACTTAGTGGCATGGCCACGTGACCTAATAATAGGTGCCAGTCTACGAAGCAAGGTTTCATGTAATTGTCTGATGCGTTCAGGGCTTATGCTGGCCCAAGCATGAAACACTGAATATAACAGAGTTTCTCTGCTGGTTAGACGGGCATTTGTGAAAAGTTCTGACATATCATTCCACACATTTTCTATTATGTTTGCATCCGGACTCTGGGCAGGCCACATCACCCTGCGAATGTCCTGTTGGTCAAACCAATCATCAACTGCTCTGGGCCTGTGACAAGGAGCATTGTCATCCTGGTGAACAAATGAATAATTCCTGTCACCAAACATGTTAGTAATAGATGGTAGCAAGCCTGACTCCAAAACATCGATATATTTCTAGTGATTCATGTTTCCATTAACCACTATCAATTCGCCCAAGCCATGGATGCTGATGCAGTCCCACACCATGATGAATATGCTGCTCCGGGTTCGAAAATTCAGTGCATGTGGTTCAAATGCTTTACCAGCAGTTTGCCAGCATTTTNACAAACTCCCAGAGCAATACACCATAGGCCCACACGTCACTCTTTGTGGTATATAACTTACCTAGTGTTACAACCTCCCAGAGCAATACACCATAGGCCCACACGTCACTCTTTGTGGTATATAACTAACCTAGTGTTACAATCTCCCAGAGCAGTATACCATAGGCCCACACGTCTCTCTTTGTGGTATATAACTTACCCAGTGTTACAATCTCCCAGAGCAGTATACCATAGGCCCACATGTCACTCTTAGTGGTGTACACACTGTCTGACAGAGACTCTGGGGCCATCCATCTCACCGGTAGGGGGCCCTATTGTATACGATACTAGTAGATATATTACAGTTCACACATTTGTACCTTAAAGCTTAAGAAAATAGCCTTAAATAAAACATTAAAGATATTTTATATGAAAATAACAATAGCCTTGTAGCCTTGGACGGGAAGAGGGGGCTTTAATTCACTACACTACATTGATATTCTCTCTGTCAAAATTGGCTTCAAATAAATTTAAACGACCTCATTTATCCTCTTTATGTACATCTTGCTTTTTACGTGAAACACGTTTGCTGAGTAGAGTTTCTGGCAACCAGTTTTGGCAGGAATGTACACAATTAAGGACCATGTAACAAAGTTGCAAGAGAATGTAAGTACACTTGCTGGACGTTGACAGTGACTGAAAATACGTTCACAGAGTAATTGTGAACATTCCACGCACCTGCAATCTACTAAGATACTCTCGACTTTCAATTACATCCCTCGCCAGACCAAAATCAGCCACTTTACACACACGGGACTCACTGACGAGGACATTGCGAGCTGCAAGATCACGGTGCAGGAACTGGAAGAAATTAATTGAACTTTAATGAATTAAAACATAATATACTGTAGATTCTGTTTTATGGCATAAGTGTTTTAAACCCATAACAACACACTGATACTTTATCTAAAATGAGCACATTGTATGTGGTGCCATGATGTCAAATCTGCTTTTTTTGTTATGTGTCATTGAACAAAATGATATAAATATTTGCTGTGTACCTTAAAGACAAAGATCTGCATGGCTCTTACCTACCCCATACTTCGCCACGTGTGACATTCCCTTGGCCACATGTTCAGCAAAAGTGAGGAGATCTCTGGACGTAAGTCTACTGCTTCCTCCATGCAGGTTCCCGTAGATATTCTCACTGCGACTACTACGTAAGAATGTCTTCAGACTCCCGTTAGCCATAAACTCAAGGGCAATGAAAACTGGAACTGTGGAACATGAGGTTTTTAATGTTTGTAAGTACATTTTCATCAATCGCAATCTCACCAAATAAAGCATTTTCTTAAACAAACAATATTTTAAGTGTTTTAAACGAATACAGTATCACAGACGTTTGTTGTATATATTTCTGATTAAGTTCTATAGAACAGCAAAAATACAAGTACTTGATGTTGACGCAAAAACATCATTCATAATCAAACATCCCAAACTTTCAGTTGAGAAATGTTTTCAAGAGTGTTTCTTAGTTAAAGGTATAAATTTGCAATTTTTCTTCTTTTTTTCCTTTGTCCCAGACTAAGCAAAGAAATGCAGATTATTCTCGACCAAAGGAGACCCGAAAGACATGCAGTGACGTCAAAGTTCGTAGATTGGCATCGAGAAGTATCTGCAAGTATCGAGATAAAGTTTAAGTTTATGGCAAACGAAAATTGGTCATCTGATCTGAATTAACCTGATTTAGAATATCCCAGCAGCTTCACTACGTTCTCGTGTGGCACCAGTGATGTCATTGTGTCCATTTCTTGTATGAAGTCTTTTTGATCAACTTCAGCGGCATTTTCTATAGTTAAAGAATGTGTTGACAAAGTTTGTCTTTAACTGGTTCCTAACAAAACTTTAAATCATATTGGACATTAGGAATGAGTTAATACGTACTAGCTACAGGGGTATTGAGAGATATAACTTCAAGGGTACTTTCGCTGATGGCAATCAGATTTACAGCCGTACACGCCTCTTTTTTTTTCAAACGTTTTCGTATAATCACCAGATTTTCCACTCAACGCCAGGAGGGGGCGTGTAAGGCATTTAATCTGATTGTATTCAGTGAGAGTCCCCTAGATGAAGCCAGTAACTCATTCCAAACGGTCTCATAAAAATAGATTGTGTGTTTAGAATTCAAACAAAGGAAAATATAAGCAATTTGTCTTTCAACTATGAACATAAAATTGTATAATAAATGTCAGTTTTAAGCTATCGAGATACATCTAATGCATTTACCACTAGAAAAGCACATCGAGAGGGCAAACCTCCGCCAAGGCATTCCATAAAATTTCATCAAAATCTATCCATAACTTTTTGAGTTATGTTGATGACAGACAAACAGGGGTGAAAACATAACCTCCTTGGCGGAGGTAATAAACATCAAGAAGATCCTGTTAGCAGTATCAAACGGGTCAAGAAATTCCTAAATTACTAATTGAATATATAGATGTTGTCAATAACCTTTCAAAACTTTAACAGCTAATATCCTGGTAACCGCATCAGGCCTTTCATCTTCCGCCTTCCAGACTTTGCCAAAATGCCCCTGTCCAATAGATTGGATGAGGCTTATGTCATCAATGCTATCAATGAACACCTCCGAAGGGAGCCCACTATATTCATGTTGCTGCAATGTAATCATATTTAAATAGTATATAGCAGTTTCAGCAATGGTTGCTTTTATACAAAAACGCCAGATTCAACTCTTGGCTTCCATAATACATGACCAAACACACGTATTTGTTTAATTACGTCTTCATGAATGTGAGAGTGATGGGTCTACTTACGTTGCTCTTCTTATAACAGTATCTTCTCTCGTCGATATCTAATAAATAAAAGAGGGTAATTATGTCCGTGGAGTCCATAAAATTGTCAGTGGAATTTCATGTAACAAATAACATTTTGACACTTTATAAAGAGGTCAAAAGTATTGGACCATTGCTATAACCGTGTATATTATTTAACATTAAACAAGAACAAGTTATATTTAGGTGTATATAAAAGACAAGACATGCGTATTTGTATTACTCGGCATAAATACAACTGGAGTACATTAGTAAAATGTTACATTTCCCTTTCTGAAAACGTAAAAAGAATATATTTAAATATTGACATAATATCATTTTTATAAAAATAGTATCCGTTCAGGCTCATCAAATATATTATATTTTATACATGTACATTATTTAAGAAGTAAGCACAGACCTGAAGTTGAATTCCTTTTGCCTTTCTTTTTCACACAGACCACGGCGATAATGATACTAACCAGCAGCACTACTCCTCCTCCTCCCCCGGCACCAATAGCGATGATCGTTTTCTTGGACAAACCCACGGTACTCGGAGACTTTATTCCTTTTTCACTTGAACCCTTCGATGTAGCTAGAATTAGAGTTAATCTCATTGTGAATAAACCTTTATTTCTTCGTGATAAAAATGGCTCCCATGCTCTGTCATGGCGTTTTCCCTTGTCAAGTGTCAATTGAATTCTCTCTGATTTAATGATTTAGTTTTTCTGATGCCTTTTCTAACAACAATGTATTAATTGGTGATATGTTAGGGCATGATATACTTACTCTGCAATACTTTAGTAGTGGCAGCAGTTGAAGGCGGGCGCTCTAAAAGAAATTTGATTCATAGCACTGTTACTGAACTCATAATTTCCAAGAAAATATCATTTTTACTAAACCCTTGTCATTCACCAAATTACCAAATTATGATTATATTCGGTTTTAAATCATATTTACCGGACGTTTCTGTAATGACTAGTGTAGGTGAATGTTCTACTACACATGCAGAGCATTCACCTACACTAGGCATATGCTCTGCATAGAAGATATGAATTTATTTCATGACTATTTTATTTTCATTATTTAGATTTCTTCATTACAACATACGATTAGGAAAACAAAATACCTATTTAGCATTATCACAAAAACTGTTAAGGATTGCTTAACAATTGGATGAAATTAATTCTCAGTCTTCGTATTCAAAACATAAAGACGAAAGTTTATTGGTTAATGCAAAAAAGTATATACCTTTCTTTAAAGGTATCCAGCTTTTTAACGCAAATAAAAAAATGAATGCTACCATAAATACAGGAGGTCCCCAATTATGTCGGCTAGACTATTCAAATGTTTACGTGCAAAAAGCTACCTATACTCACTCACAACAAACACTTCTGTTAATCCCGAAGACTTGAATATCTGTCCACCTAATAAACCAAATGCACATTTGTATACCGCCATGTCCTCCATTTGCGCCGATGGAATAGTAAGGCTGAAGGCATAGTCATCAGAAACATTGAAATATGCATTTGGTCCGTCACAGGCCAATATTCTTGGTTGTTCATTTCCGGTAGAAATCCCTGAGCACCACTGGTTATCAGTACCCGTGCCTTTGTTCCATAATACTTGGTATCCTTGGGATGTTGACAAAGTGCTGGTTACATTGCACCACAAGATGAAAGAATCGCCCTCAGAAACATTGACTATTGGAAGCTGACGCAGTGTAATGTTTTGATCCTGGCATTGGCCTGAAATAACAGAAAAAAAGCGAGTCAAAGACCTGAAATAATGAATTCTACATTGATCAAATGGAAAAACACGTGAAACCAGTGTGCGTACATCAGCAATAAATTTAAAGACAACAACAAGAAATACATCTTGTTCGGAACACTTGATAAAAACTTGCGTAAAGGGGAAGTTTCCTAGGTAGAACACACTGCATGACACCCTTCCACACACACACAAACTCATTGAAAAGGGTTATTTCTTGACAGGCACGTTGATCTATTTTTCCCTTTTCTCTCTCTCTCTCTCGATAGCACAAAGACACACGCACATAGTTAAAATGGATATTTTACTGACATCCTGGCATTCTATAACCAGTACCTTTGTTCCTTGATAGCATTGGGATGTTGACATGTTGCTGTAAAAATCACCCAAAACAACGGTGGTTCTAGGATTCATGAGCCCCCCAAATTTTCATTAATGTTTGGCCAAGATAAAAAAAAACGTGTGAAACGTAATACAAAAAAGTACTTGTTTTTCTAGTTCTGAACCTCTATACTCTGATCCTTAATCTAAACCTCTTGATCCTAATACATGGAAAATGCTAAATTCCCTAAGGATACTATGTTACATATTCAAATATACTACCTACCACTGTTCACCAAAGCATTTGCAAAGAGGAAGAACACCCTAAAGGGAATGCCTGAAACACGATTCATTGTTTGATCATTAGTTGTTCATCATAAGGCATCTTAAGTACAAACGAACAAGTACCCTATGAATAAACGATGAGTATTAAATATCTAATGCAAGATTTTTAATAATTTAAAAATATCCCCGTACGTAATGCATAAACATGCTACCAAAATAGAGTTGGAGGGTAAAAGGTGCTTTCGTTTAATTCTGCACGGCCGCAAATACGCTTGAAGCAAATGCACCAACTAACATCAGATACCGACATACGTAGTGATATTTAAAAGATTCTTCTTTTTTTCTTCTTTGGTTACACTGGCATGATATATAGACACATTTCAAAGATCGCAGTCATGGAATAAAGAGACATGCAATTGCTACAATGTTATTAGCGCAAGTAACATATTGTACAAATAAAAGCGAGGAAACAAACGGGGTGTATATTATGATTCCCTTACCTGCCTTCATTACGACTTCCGCCTGAGTAAGGTAGGGCAACGCTGATAGTGTCCACGACCTTTGTAATATGAAGGTAAGCTTCAGAGATTGATAGTGGATGCTTTTGGTGCATCGACTGCGTTGTATGAAATGGATTTCATATTAAGGATACTTGTTATTGCGGCTGTGGTATGCAAATATGGTAAGTTCTAAACATTCTTTTTTTAGGGTTTTACTAATTTGACATGATCACCGATCCACACCGTCTTCCGCCTCCTACAGTTCGTTGCTTTTTCTCTTATTTTTATGTATATAATTATGCAGGTGACTTTACATTTCAACATTTAAAATATATACAGTTTGTGGGTAGTCATTACTCTCCGAATGAACGGCTTATTGACTCAACGATTAATTTGAACCAATATCGGTTAAGCTCGACCAATGCCTGGATTGTTATTACAGACCAAACTCTACGAAAATAATCATAATGAATATCAACGCCCAGTGAGATCTCTGGTAACAAGGTGAGGTCAGACGCGGAGATGCAAGTAACGCATTTAATAATTATTGAAGGTTATTTGATTAAAACACTGGTGTCACAATTACACTGAATAGATAATCAAAAGTTATTAAAATACAATTGAAATTTTTATTTTCATTTAATTAAAACAGTTGCAGATATATTTTATCGTTTTCTTTTGTTTTACACAGGTTTTCGTCACTTTAGAGAAAGGAAAGTTTTAACATTTTATAAAATATCCCACTTACACGCTTAGCAGTGTTCCGAGCAAGATGTATTTCTTATTGTTATCTTAAATATGTTGCTTATGTACGCACACTGGGTTCACGTGTTTATTTATTTATTTATTTATTTATTTATTTTACCAATGTAGAATGCATTGTTTCAAATCTTCGACTCGTTTTTTTCTGTTATTTCAGGCCGATGCCAGGATCAAAACATTACACTGCGTCAGCTTCCAATAGTCAATGTTTCTGAAGGTGATTCTTTCATCTTGTGGTGCAATGTAACCAGCAATTTGTCAACATCCCAAGGGTACCAAGTATTATGGAACAAGGGCACGGGTACTGATAACCAGTGGTGCTCAGGGATCTCTACTGGAAATGAAAAACCAAGAATATTGGCCTGTGACAGACCAAATGCATATTTCAATGTTTATGATGACTATGCCTTCAGCCTTACTATTCCTTCGGCGCAAATGGAGGACATGGCGGTATACAAATGCTCATTTAATTTAATGGGTGGACATTTATTCAAGTCTTCGGGATTAACAGAAGTGTTTGTAGTGAGTGAGTATGTACGTAAACATTTAAATAGTCTAGCCGTCAGAATCGACAGTGAAGGCTTCCCATGTGTCTAAAACTCAACAAAGCCTTTGGGGACCTCCTGCATTTATGATGCCATTATCTTTTTTTTTATTCATGTTAAAAGCTGAGTACCTTTAAAGAAAGGTATTAAGCAAGGTGTTGACATGCTAAACTTTCGTTCCTATGTAAAAAAAATAAGAAGACTGAGATTTAATGTCATTCAAATGTTTAGCATAAAACATTAAAGTAGGTATTTTCTTTTCCTAATCGTATGTGGTAAGCCCCCGTCACACTTATTCGGAATCAGCAGGAATCAAGCAGAACCAGCCGGTATGACTAAATTTAAAAATTCGTACTACATTCGGGAAGAAATTTCAAATTGGCCTAAATTCTTGTAAGTATGCCGTTGGAATACCCAGAATGCGCTTGAATCCGCCTGGAATGATTCGTGCACATTTCGGCTTTATTAGCACTTAAATGCAGCTCGAATGTAGTTGGAAAACTAGGAATGTCAATAATGCTGTCAGAATGCAGTCAGAATATTTAGAATACACTTCCAATGCCGTACGAGTGTAGTTCGATTGCTGGCTGAAATACAGTAGGATCGAGAGGCATTCGAGTTGCATTTTGGCTCATTCTAGCAGGATTTGAAGTGTCTTGCCATTTCGGTTCTCCCGAATGTTTCGAATGCTGTCAGAATGCCGTGAGAATATTTACAATGCAGCCATAGTGCAGTTAGACTACTATTCAAATGCCATTTGATAATTTTCCACTTGGAATGCACTTCCAAAGTTTTTAACTTGAGCAAAACATTCAGGCCGGCCACAAGAATAGGTAAAAATATTTGGAATGCACTCGGAATTTTAGAATGCTCTACGAATATTCAGGAACGCACAAAGAATTGTCTTTCCGACGCATAATTTGTATAATTTACCAAAGTGGGAACAAAATGTTTCCACTCCAGAAATCGTAACTACAACCATGGTACCTTAGGTATAACAGAAACGTCCGGTAAATATGGTTTAAAACCGAATATCATCATATTTTGGTAATTCCCAGGACAACTTACTCCAGACAATACAAACAAGACAATTATTCCAGACAAGGTCTAATTCAAATAACCCATTGTGTCACATACATGTTCTTCCCGTATCAGCACACAAGGTCAAGTCACACGGTGTATGACAAGGGTTCACTCAAAAAATTATATTTTTTTGGTAATTGTGAGTTCAGTAACAGTGATATGAATCAAATTTCTTTCAGACCGTCCGCCTACAACTGCTGCTTCTACTGTAACATCGCAGAGTAAGTATATCATGCTCTAAAATATCACCAATTAATATATATTTAATTTGAAAAAAACACCAGAAAAACTAATTATTTAATTCAGAGATAATTAATTGACATGGTAAAATGAGTGAAAATAAGATGTAAAAGTGAAAACACCACGTCAAAATATGAATGCCATATTTATCACGAAGGGATAAAAGATTTATTCACAATGAGGCTTACTTTAATTCTAGCTGCAACGAAGGGTCCAAGTACTAAAGGAACACAGTCTCCTAGTACCCCGGGTTTGTCCAAGGAGATAATTATCGCTATTGGTGCCGGGGGTGGAGCAGGGGTGCTGTTGGTTACTATCATTGTCGCTGTGGTCTGTGTGAAAAAGAAAGGCAAAGGGAATTCTACTGCAGGTCTGTAGTTGCCTCTTGATAGTGTTTGGCTTATTGTTTTTATATATTATATATGCACTTTCATAAAGGTTCTTTTTTTTTTTACAAATAATATTAATTAAATATCTTCAAACATTATTTTACAGTTTCAGAATGTAACATATGTAACTATCGTGCGTCTGTTGTATTTTTGCTGAGTAATACAAATACGAATTTCTTGTCTTTACATACACCTGACTTCAAACAATATACACGATATTAACATTGGTTCAATAATTTTGACGGAATCAAACCTTTTCATTAAGTGTAAAAATGTTAGTTTTAACTGAGGATAGCAAGACTGTGAAATAGGCTATCATTTCATTTTACGTGAATTTCAATTTTATGAACCCAGCGGACATTTACCCTCTTTTATTTATCAGATATCGATGAGAGGAGATCCAACTATGGGAAGACCAACGTAAGTAGGGATACAGTGTGTGAGTGTTTTTGACACTTACATGTAAAATAGTTGAAGACTAAAATAATTGGATTAACAACTGCTATATGTGTTTTAAACAGATATTTGATCACATTTTATAGAGTTAGCCGTGGAAAAAAGGTCTGTGGTTTTTGGTAAAATTCCCGTTAATGAAACTGCTATACACAGTACAGGTACCGGAGTATGCCACTTCAAATTGATGCGCCTTTGTTGGTCTCATTTCAGTCTTTTGAAAAGAACACAGAGAATATATATACAGATGACAAGAGGAAGAGCAACGTAGGTAGTGTGGCTTCCACATACACTGATGCTCATAAGTTAAGCAACACCCCGGTTTTTTCAAAAGTTTCTTCTGTCATGATCATTATTTCATTTGTTGTTGGGATTATACATATTTCTTTCATATTTTATAAATAACTTATTTAAGTTGAATATTTCGGTTAAAGAAATACACCACACAGCTTATTGTAATAATCAAAATGACTTTATTAACCAAACGGTACTAAAATATGCCAAACCATGTGTCAAAAAAGTATGCTCACACAGCAAAAAGTACGCGCTGATTAAAACAGCTTATTATGAAAAAATAAAGTTCGATCATCTAAGAATTGGTTTTAATAAAAGAAGACTGTAGATAATAGATGATTAATCGTCTATTATGCAATAAATATCGGGTGTGCTTTCCCTGGTTTTGAACCACAGCTTCACATTGTCTCCTGCAACTTGCCACCAAATTCTGCCAATCTTGCTTTGAGAGCCGGTTCCATTCTTTATTTACTGCCTGTTGGACCTCTCTAATGTTTCTAACTGGAGGTTGTCTCTCATTTATTGCCCTGTCAATCATATCCTAAGCATGCTCGATTACATTGAGAATTGGTAAATATGCAGGCCAATCCAAATGTGGGATACCGCGCTGTTGCAGTGCGTCTTGCACGGACCATGCTTTCTGGATGGGCGCATTGTCCTGCACCAAAAAGATTTTTCTTTCTGGAGTTGCTTGAATGTGTGATTGTATGCACCCCAATGGTATTTCGTCTCTGTATTGTTGACCGGGGCGCCTCCCTTGAATGACGTACGGTGGCAATTTTTCATTGTTTGGCTGAAATGAACTGGTCCTGGTGGCATAATCGAACCAGATATCTTCATCTCTTGCGTCGGTTAATATTGGTCTACCAGAAAGAGGCTTGTCCAATACATGATGAGTTTGGCGCCATTTTGCTACCAGCTTGGACACTTGACTTGGTGCTGCTTTTTTGTTGCCTTGCAATCTGTCTCTTTGGCACCCCAGCACGATGGCTTCCCATTATTTGCCATCTTATTACCTTGTTGAGTCCTCTTCTAACCATTGGTTGGTCCAAAATAACAAATTGTGCAAACTAGCCAAACTGGAACCTCCTCATGGCATGGCCAAACTGTGTTTTTCGCAAGTGGCACCCCCATTGCATATTCTATCGTGTCCAACGGTAAATAGTACTCTAATGTCACGGTCCAGTAAGTCAAAGTAAAAACCAGAGAAATATCTAGCTATTGTACAGATTTTGCCTCAATAAAAAATTTGGTTGCTGAGAAATTCGAGAAATAAGAAAGTGTTGCTTAACTTATGAGCATCAGTGTATATGCTTTCATGCAAAATTATTGAGCACATGGAGTAACATTAGGCATACATTTTAGCAGATGTTTTGTCAAATTTGATGGAAGACAGACGCAGAGCATGGATTTGGGTTTTGTTCTGTAAATTCCCGTTGCTGAAACTGCCACATACTATGTACACGAGATATATCTTTGCTAGTATTAAGGGACCATTCCCACAGGTATTTGGATCGATCCATCCCCATGGGGAGTCTCACTAAATTGCTATCAACTCAACTGGCTTAAATGTCTGTCACGCCTAGTAAAGCTGTTAGGGATTAATTATCTTTACCCCCTAGCTGATTCGGTAGGCGTGGCAGACATTTAAGCCGGTTAGTTGAAAGCAATTTATTGAGACTCCTTAGGGAGTTACACCGATCCAGTTGGATAGATCTAGGTATGGGAACCCAGTTTAAGACTATAAAAGAACTTGGTCATTTCAGCCCCTTGACAAGAACGTAGAGGACCTCCACTATGCTGATTTGACACTACATGATAACCCCAAGTCGCCCAGCTCTAAGGGAACAGGATCAGCAAAGTCAAAAACGTTAACTGTAAACCCCAGCGACGAACGAGTAGAGTACGCAGCTGTGATGGCCTCCTAGAGAAGCGATATATTATTTCCAGTTTTTACTGGGCATTCCAAGTATTTTATAGTATAATTACACTTTTGTAAGTAAATGGCACTTATTGTTTACATCGGATTCTTTCATATTCGCCTTTATAGATGGTGCGGGCTGTGTTTCAAACAAATTTTGCATGTGGAGGCAATGTTCTTTAGACAGAGGAAATGCATACAGACTTCGTAAAAACATTCAATATTTCTTAGCAGAATTCACTACCGGCTTTACACAATTGTAGGGAAATTATTTCATTAATCTCCTGTATTTTTCATTTTATTATTATTATTATGTTTGTTTGTTTGTTTTGACATTTAGTATTAACAATTTATTGAAAAACAGTAGAAAAGATGTTGGAAAGCTCTCCACACCAGACCCATTTTCCAAATTTCAGTACCCGTCTGCTGATATACTAATGTAGCAATACATACTAGGTATTATTTGTGACTAAATTAATACTGACATTAGCATTAGACACAAGCTGAGGTGACACACTGCTTGCATTTGTTTATCTGCATATATTAGATATTGCTGTATTTACTGACTTCAACAAGATATAAACCATAACAACTAACCTAGCAACGCGTAGATAACAGGTGCTCCACGCTGTATCTATCATATTAAGGTCACAAGATCATCTAAGGTCACTTGGGGTCACAGGGATTGTATGACTAACACGTAATTTGATTGAGATGTTGAATTAAATTGGAATATTACTCATTATATACAGACTAGTCACATCAAAGATATACCTAGTAACCCCTTGCTGAAAATAAGGACCTAAGAGTTGAGATGGATGTGTGCCTCGTTTTTAGTTTTTCATGGGTCGTAATTTTTGTCTGGAGACAATTGGCATTTTTGGTGTTAATCTCACCAAACAAATCATTGATATGTGTAGCAATATCAATAAAGAAGTAGAAAATATTTTCAAAAGTTCACGATTGTCAAATATGATATTATCATATGCAGGATAGGCTGCACTAAATGACTGCATTAAATATTTATAAATAACAATGATTACCACTACGATATTTTGACATGAGCCACACACTTTTCATTACCAAAAAAAGGGGCAAATGCTCAAGGTGATTTTGATTTCATTTATGTCTCTAGTTCTAGAAATGTTTTGACTCGTCATGATGGCAACTTTATATGTGATATTTTGATATACTGTATAATTTTATTATTAAACAAATGGAACCTGCTACGTTGATAAAAGTTTTTTTTCTGAAGTTGCTCTTTGTTAGAATATTAAAAATAATTATATCTCTTGCCTTGAGAAACATTAATTTATGTTGTTAAGTGTGTTCAGACTGATTTAGAGATTGCTTTTCTATGACATATGACTCTGCTTAAATCTACAACATTTTTGTACTTTATACTATGTCAATTTCCAGAAATATATATTATATATAAACTGACTGACGGACTCTGCTTTTTTAATTGCGCCGTCCATTTAGCTGGGGCATTTAACATGCATTTATATAAGTTTAATACCGCTTTTTCTCTCTCTCCACAATCTAGTCTCTCTTGCTCTTATATACTGTGTATTGTGGGAAAACCTTAAATTAGAAATTAAAAAAAAAAAAACGATTTTGAAATTCCACGCAAAACGAAATGCTTCAAGGATGTCAAACCTATCTAGAGTAATTTCATTATCAATAGGTCTCTTCTTCCTACAGGAGACAACGTGCAATGCTTCATGTGGTACCTGTAATAACCCATCTGTTGATTTGAATGCATTATTGTGGCATCTAGTCGTAGTTCGAACTTAGAGTGCACCATGTAAAGAGGTTGGGTGGAACTCATATAGTTTTGACAATTTGATATTAGCACAATTCAATATAACAATGATCAACCGAATTTTGACATGAAAAAAAAAAGATAATAAATTAAGCAATCTGAAAATACACGCTGCGCAAGTTAAATTCAGTCTGAAATCTGGCTGGTGAGCATTTATTTATCCAACTGTCTGGAGGCAGATTGAACTTTTTAATGACAAACTGATAACTTCAATAACATTTTACGACGCCCAACTGTTATCAGCCTCTTGAGATAGGCACATTGTAGCAACTCCCTTCTTCAAGGTAACTAACAGCGCAGCGTCACATGCTGCAATTTCATGTGCTTACACCATTCTATTTTACAACTTAAACAAGATCCAAATTATAGTTACTCACCTGGTCGATAACGGGCACTTCACGCTGTATGTAGCATAAAGTGGGATCACACGGCTATCGAAGTGCACTTCAGGTCTTAAGATTGAAGCAAAGTTAAATGAGGGATCTGGTCTCTCTGTGTTTTTTTTTTTTTTTTTTTTTTTTTTTTTTTTTTTTTTTTTTTTTTTTCTCGTGTGTGTGTGTGTGAAATGAAGGGTGTCTGTTTTCCCCACGAGTATGCATATGTATACTGGGTATACCCGTCCTGGTGTCTCGCATTTTATTGATTAATTTCATTTTTAAGGAAATGAATTATGATAATAATTATAATAAATTCTATACACTACCTTAATGCATTTGATTACCCATTTTTATTTAAACCATTTTATCATTTATTCACCGATTAATTCACATATCATTGCTTTCGCCAGGAACCACTGCATGTACGCAAAAATTCATTTCCTTCCCATTCTCTCCCCCCCCCCCCCCCCCCCCCCTTTGGCGCAGCTCGTCTCTTCAACTTCGAATCCTCCTTCATGTTCATATGTTCACACTCTATCAGCAGACAAAGATATTGCTAAAGGTCGAGTAGAAGTCCGAGTACAGCTTTGAGGTACACCGCGCCTCAAGCTCAGTCAACACTTGAGGATAAGATAACGTGTAAGTCAAATACTTCCCGATATGAAGCACACTAAATGGAAAATAGTGTGTGTATCTGATAAAGTTAAGTGTGATCCATTGTTTTGGTCAAGAGCACATTACCCGTAACAAAGTTATAAAGGCATTTTGCACCCTGTCCCTTTTGTATCCGTAACGATTGCTGTCATTAAGCAGTGGTGAATTGTGTTGGTTGTGCCAGGGAGTTCCAACACACTCCTTGGTTGTGCACAGCATTGCTCAGTTAACATTCTGTTGGGCAATGTTACATCAATAACTAGAAAAGCACTCCGAGAGCGCAGACCTCCGCCAAGGCAGCGATTTTAGGTTATTATTATTATTATTATTGATTATTGATTGATTATTAATTGATGTTAAAAAATGCTTGTGTCCTTTTGTGATTGCGACAGTGTCAGAAAACGTGCTACCATTATCCAGATGTCTCTGTTTCTTGTGTTGCAATAAAATGAATTTTGTGCAGCCGATGGTACATGTACATACATGTATGTGTGACAGACCTCCGCCTTACTGGCCGTCTAGTTGGAAGTATTGTTTTTGCTACTAATATTTTTAAGGCTGTGTTCAGGTTTTTACATGAAGAATTGCGAAATATCGTAGGGTACGTGTATCTAACAAATTTGTTTTCTCCATCGATGCCCAAATACGCGAAATAAAACCGTTTGAAGACAATGTACTCCTCTAGCTGGGTTACAGACCTCACAAAAGTACCATATACAAAGTATTCATCAAACTATAAGAAAAAAGAGAAAGCAAATGAATTTACCATGAATATTTCTTTTATTTGAGACAAGGCTATTTAACAGTCGCCATTCAACAGAAGTTTAAATAGCAGAGTAAAAAAGACACTTTACTGTATAAATAGACTAAAATATGTTTGGCACATTATCGCAGGGATTAAAATTCATCACAGTATAACATAGCTGCAGCCCTGAGAAAAAATCTGAACCATTATCTCAGATGTTGACAAAATATATCTTATATCCTATTGTTATCCTAAAAATTGATATACTGTATAATTTGGCACCTAAAACATTTATTGGTACTTCATGAACACCAAACTTAATAACTACCCACCCCCCACAAAAAATATCCAAATATAGTGTATCAATATCATTTTAAACTCTATGACAACATTTAAGGGAGTACTGTAAAATTATGAAAAATTTTAATTTTAAAAATGATACTATTCATGTAAAAAACACATAAAAAACATTCTGCCAGGAAAAAATGGTTTCACATTGTGTGTGAAATAAGGATGGAGTTGATCAGATGTTGCTGTTCCTCTTATGTAAACATGTTTGTTCTGGTATCAAAAAACAAATTATAACATTTACCAGCAAAAAAATTACTGGAAAATGACAATGGTCTTTCTATGTCACTACATGAAGATGACATTTCTTAACTAAATATCAGGATGTTTCTGTAAAATACACTATGCAGTGTCTTGCCTTAAAAAAATTCATTATACATACAAAGAATGACATTAATGATCAAAGCATGACTGATATTTCTATCACTGCTTGCTTGCCATTCCAAATTTCAGATGGAGTCTATAACTATCTAAATATAGTTCTGCAAGAATAGGCATGTTGATTTTATCAAGCGAAATACTTTGCAATGTTTTTAATTAAATGAAAAAAAAATAGCCAGATAATTTAACTCGACACCAAATGAGTAAAATAATGTAGCCACTGGCTGTGAATATGTTCTATTCTAAAGTAAAAAATCCATATCTATATAAACTTAAAAGTGAATTTAAAAGTGAGTCATTTCTAAAATATTCTTATATGTGCTTTATAACAATTTTGATAATTTAAATAATACTATTACATATTCCAAAACACACAAAAAAGAAAATATTCTAATTAATAAAAGGGACTTCACTTTGTAATATGTTAAACACAGATGTTGAACAGATGCTGTAGTTGTTCCTTAAAAGTAATATGTATGGTTTTGTATTAGAATCAAACTACAGTATGACCAGCAAAAAATAACTGGTAAATGACAATGGTCTTTCTTTGTCTCTGCACAAAAATGACATTTCAGTAACACAACTGAATATGAGGATGTTACAAAAAATGCATTATTCAGTGTGTCTCTTGGTATGAATATTTTAAATACATTACACAACTGAATATGAGGATGGAACTATAAAATGTACTATACAGTGTGAATTGACTTAAAAATTTCAAATATATTCAAAGAATGGCACAATGATCAAAGCATGACTGATATTTCTGTCATTACTTGTTTGCCACTCCAAATATCAGATGGAGTCTAACTAATACAGATTGGAAAGATAGATTTAGCAAAGTGTTGATTTTATCAAGTAAAATACTTTGCAATGTTCATTAAAACAAATGCCAGATAATTTAACTTGTAACCAAATATGTGAAATAATACAACCAATATCAGATGTTCATAATAACAAATTAAATTCAATTAAAGTGGAAATTTACCAAACAAAAAAAAAAAAAAAAAGCAAAAATATAACCAGTTTGACTTCAAGTAAGTCTGTAAATGGGAATTTGCTGGACAATTTAACAACCAAATGAGTACTATGATATTTTCAGTGTGAAATAAAATAACTTGGAATTGAGAATTGAACAGATAACAAAATAACCAAAAGAAAACAGAAACACATCCTGTTTGAAATACGTATATAAAGTAATAACAAAATGAGAATGTATCAGTTAATTTAACTATGCAATAAGATTAATATTGTGAGATATTCAAAGCGAAAATGAAAATGTACCAGATAACACAATACTGCGTACCAAAAGTAGAATGGAAAAAGTAATACTATACGCTGTCAGCCAGTGTGAATAACATAGAGTAATTAATAAAATTAAGAATTTACCAGATAACACAAGAACCAAAATGAGAACAAGCATAGAACCAGTATAAGTTGCTGGTACATAGAATTTTGTCATGAGAATTTTGAGGATAAGAAATAAATATACTGTTTACACTATTGACATTTGTAGCACATACAGTGTATGAACTACAACTGAGAAACAACAACGAACTTAATCCCAGGACTCGACTTCGACTTCTAATTTTATATGTCCTTGACCTTCAGCTGACCTTCAGAGTAGACATACTCGTCATCACAGCTTTTGGGCTCAAGACAAAATGATGGTATACAACAATACTGTAAAATGTACAGACACATTTTAATTTGCACAAAAAAAAATATAATTTTTAAGAAACGAAAATGAATGAAACTAGTATTTGACATGACCTAAAAACTATTGATACTAACTACAGTAAATAAAAGTAACCAAATTACTATGAATGTATATTAACAAACTTGACAGGCAACACAACAATGGCTTTCATGGAAACCCCCCTCCCTAAAAATGAAAACTAACTAACAACAACAACAACAAAGCAAGAAGCTTTTCCAGGATAATTTCATCGTAAAGAGAAAACAAACATAAACACATCATGGGAATGCTACCATGTCATAGAATTTAGTACCAAAAGCAGGGCTGGAAATTACCAGCTGTCCATTTGTTCTGGGGACTTAAACCAATATATGGATCAAGGATTACTGTCCGGGCGATTGATGAAAATTGGCCCAAAAGGTAACTCAAATAAAAATTTGTAAAAAATAATTTCAAAAACGCAATGTGCTTTGGCTACAGTGCTAGTGTTGATAAAAAAAAAGCACACGCTTTCTTCATACTAAACTATCCAATGAGCAGGGACACATGCTTTGACTTAAAAAAGACCCACTCACTATGACCGATCAGCAAAGAGTAAATTGTCCAGGGGAAGCAAGTTAAATAGCCGGAAATGCAACTTGTATGAAGAGGCCAGGCAGGGAAAAGCCACATCCCCTGAAAAAAGGTGCAAGGTATTTTTTCACACATCTTATTTTTTAGAGTAAAGATAATAAAGTAGAAAACTATGAATACCTTTGTTTATCACTCATCTTTCTAGCTGGGTAAGACTCATTCATTACTAGGTATGAGCAGGCACAAACTACAAGGAAGCTACTGGTGGGCTAGAATCAGGGGAGGCCCTGGTAGGAACTGGATCACTGTAAAGGTACCAGACAGGAAAGCATTTTGCTTTGTTTCACACACATTCATTTTGATTTTACTTTGGATCTAATACAACAATAAGATTATCATGAAAAATAAGACACCATAAGAGATGATCACACCACGTTCAACAGATTAGAAAGTTTTTCTGGGTTTATGCATAATTTTTATCCTTAACAACTGAAGTTTTTAACCCTCATGTTTGGAACATTTTCATTATCTGTTCCGACCTAAGGATATTTTAGCAACTAACATGTATTGAACTAATTATTACAGACTTTGGTAAATAAAATATACATTTTCATTCGAGTTTATTATTCTGTGTTCTCAGGTTAAATGAAGTGTACATGGTGTACTGGGAATGGCCAAATGGGAGCAGAGCCTCAAAAAACACACGAGTCAGGAACACGTAAATGCAAAAGACATCATGGCTGCTAAGAGTGTATTGCAGCAAAACCAGCTGGCCACCCAGTGCCTGGTCTCTCTGAATAAGAACAATGAGGAAAGGCTGAGATAATGCTACTTATGGTAGTCATGCAGGCCATTCAGTGACTTTCTTTGGATGACAGGGCTGAACTGGGCCATGGGCTTGGACATTGGGCAAACTTATTTCAACCACAAACAGACATACCAAAGTTTTTGTCCACTTTAGAGCCAAGTCCAAGATGTAGAGAATAGCTAAGTGCATCTCCAAAGTAAGATTTGCATCCATCATGCCAGATGGAAGCATGGATAGCAGCGTGACCGAGGTAGCAATTTTTTTTATCTCAGAGCATGCATAACGGGGCTTATACAGGTAATATTAGCTCAGTATGTTATAAAGCAGGAAGTGTAACTTCTTAAGCTTTAATCATTATGTGTCATATTTATCAAAAGCTTATCATCAATGTCTTTTATGAAACTTTTAGAGGTCTGCACTTTATTTATTTTTGAAGTTATTTTGGTCTATGGTTTATGTTTTTTATATATATATATTTTTTAATTTGTAAATTTTTTTTCGAATCCAACTAATGTATGACTTCAACCTTTTGGTTTCTAATTCTTTGTTCCGTATATATGCCATGCTTTTCATGTTATGTGTTTTTTACAATTTTTTTTTCAGGTAAATTTCCTTCTACTTGGCTATGATGACTTCCATAGATCAGGTTGGATGAAGCAGGGAAGTGTTTACATTAAAGCCTGTGGCCATGGGTAGTAATGGAGCAGCCATGATAACAGGGTTAAAATAGGAGTGATAGCAAAGTAACAGAGACTCCAGCCAGCCATGGTTACTGGACATTGTTATGCCCACAAGCTGGAATTGGCCTTCAAAGACACCATCAAGGCCTCTTAACAGCAAAGCTTGAATGTGGAGTTCTACAAGGCTGCCCACTAAGGCCTTTGTTAATCATTTAAAAAAGTGCAATCAAAACACTTTTGATCTGATGAGTCGATGACTTAACTGAGAGATGTATTTTTTTTTTACTCTTCATTTTTTTTTTTTTAATGTTATTTTATTTATTTATTTTTTTTTACTCTTCAGTGTTTTTTTTTTTACTCTTCAGTGTTTTTTTTTTTTTTGTATTTATGTAATTTAAGAGTTTCTTAAAGTACTTTTTGGTTTGTTTTCAGCTTTTATTTTTATTTTATTTTTTAATGTTATTTTATTTATTTATTCTTTTTACTCTTCAGTGTTTTTTTTTTACTCGTGTTTTTTTTTTACTCTTCAGTGTTTTTTTTTTTTACTCTTTTTTACTCTTTTTTTTGCTATTTATGTAATTTAGAGTTTCTTAAAGTACTTTTTGGTTTACTTTCAACTTTAAATTTTTTTATTTTTATTTTTAATGTTATTTTATTTATCTATTTATTTATTTTTTTTTTTATTTTACTCTTCAGTTTTTTTTATTTGCTATTTATGTAATTTAGTTTATTTAAGTATTTTTTATAAAGATGAGCATTTTTTTAGTTCATGTAAGTTTTTTAAAATCAGATACACATTCCTTGCTCAATAATGTCTTGTTAATAAACCATCCTTTAAAACCTGAAACACATGTTGTTGTTCTCGAGTCTATACAAGTTACTGTTGCTGTTCTTAAAGAATATTGATATTGGCATTCTAACTATCTTCTATTCCTTTGTTCATAATGTTTTGTTTGTCTTCAGTCAAATTGTCATGTTATTTTTTTATTGTTTGTTTTTTAGCCTCTAGGCCCATGTATTTTATTGTGCTGCAAATGATCTGCATCCCTATTAAGTCTGTGTGCTGCAAATTTCCTTAATAATCTGCCTCCCCCCATAAGTCTGTGTGCTGCAAATTTCTTCACGAAATGCCTCCCCCCATAAGTCTGTGTGCTGCAAATTTCTTCATGAAATGCCTCCCCCTTAAGTCTGTGTGCTGCAACTTTCTGTTATTAAATGCCTCCCCCTTTGTCAGTGTGCTGCAAATTTCCTTCATAAAATGCCTTCCCCCTAAATCTGTGTGCTGCAATGATCTGCCTCCCCTTTAAGTCTGTGTGCTACAAATGTCCTTCATAAAATGCCTACCCCTTAAGTCTGTGCGCTGCAAATTTCCTTAATGATCTGCCTCCCCCATAAGTCTGTGTGCTGCAAATTTCCTTAACGATCTACCTCCCCTTTAAGTCTGTGTGCTGCAAATTTCCTTAATGATCTGCCTCCCCTTTAAGTCTGTGTGCTGCAAATTCCTTCATGTAATGCCTTCCCCCTAAGTCTATGTGCTGCAAATTCCTTCATGAAACGCCTCCCCCTAATTCTATGTGCTGCAAATTCCTTCAAGAAATGCCTCCCCCCTAAGTCTGTGTGCTGCAAATTCCTTCAAGAAATGCCTCCCCCCTAAGTCTGTGTGCTGCAAATTCCTTCAACAAATGCCTCCCCCCTAAGTCTGTGTGCTGCAAATTCCTTCATGAAACGCCTGCCCCCAAAGTCTGTGTGCTGCAAATTCCTTCATGAAACGCCTGCCCCCAAAGTCTGTGTGCTGCAAATTCCTTCATGAAATGCCTCCTCTTACTCTAAGTGCTGTAGATTTCTTTCTAACCCCTGAAATGGAATAGGTAAGGACATAGGAAAAGAAGACTGGGAATGGAGGAGGTGAGAACT
>NW_019774025.1:17242-96643 GCF_001039355.2 Lingula anatina
CGATGTGGGGTTGCGCAGTCGTCTTGGTACACAAAGTTGTTCCTGAAGATGACTCTTACCAATCGAAGCATTGTTTGCTGTAGAATGTTTCTGTAGGAATCCTGGATGAGGTTGCCTCCTAGAAAAACCAACTGGTTCTGGGCACCAACATGAAATGCTCCCCAAACAGAGACGTTACCATCCCCTGCTTGCACCCTAGGCAGTACACAATCATCGGTTTATGTCCCTCGTACACGTCGGTGGACACGAATTCGACGATCAACCCTAAAAAATCCATATCTGGCCTCATCACTGAAAACGACGTGATTCCAGTGTTTTGGCTGCAAACGCACGTGGTCCCCAGCCCATTGCAGACGTCGCTGTATATGACCTCCTGTTAACAGTGGTTTCCCTACTGGCCTTTGTGCAAAATAACCGGCTTGCAGTAATCTCTTGTTCACGAGGGACCTTGAAACGGGCGTTTGAATGACATTCTGCCTCTCTTTTCTGAGGACACTGGTTGTCTTTGTACGACCAGCACGGCGTCCTCTAGGGAGAAGGCGATCCTGTCTTCTTGGTGTGATACGCGGACACCCTGGTCGAGGTATTGGAGTAGGTGCCCCTGTTGCAGCAATTCTTTGGAGGACTTCACAAACGGTTCCTTTATAAATGTTGAATTACCTGGCAATGGCTGTCCGTTTCTGGCCATTTTCTCTTAGAGCAAGAATCCCATAGTAAGCTGCGTTGCTTAGCTGTCGAACCATATCTTCACTAATGTACCTGCCAAGTTTCAGAGCGATCCCTTTGTTGCTTCTCTAAACACACTCCAAAGATTGACCACACCCATGCGTTTTTATACAAGGGCAGAAATTGCCGAAAAGACCACCCCTCACATTTCTGACCACAGAACATGCAACTGCATGCATCAATTGTTTCGAGAGTTGTGTGGTAATTAGGTAACACACCTGGCTACACATGGAGTGACACCTCAGCTTTGGATTTAAAGTAGTTAGAGAGAAATTAAATATTTTGTAGAAAATTTACTCGCCAAAAAATAATATTCCATATTAAGTGGTAACCCTGTAGGTCAAGGAATCCAATGTAAAAACTCATTCAAGGCCCTACACACTCAAAAATCCTGGCGTTCAACTAGCCGTTGTGTCTTAATACAAAACAAACGTGTTAATTAATCAAAAATAGTAATTAGCATGTGTGTCGCTAGACAGAGGCTATGCACATGCTAGAAGCTCTGCAAGTATGGAGTCTCGAATGGGTTTAGTGCTATGTGCTATTAACTTGACCTACATTCAAGCATTGGTATTCTTTAGATAAAGTTAAGTTACCAAAACATCTCACATCAATATTTAACAATAAATCACATTTACTTTGTGTGATACTGACAAAACATACAGTAGAAACAGAGTCTGTTATTAATATAAGTGCTGTCTGCTGCTTTCTTTGCATCCCCCTTCCTTCTTAACTCGAAGACCGCTTTCAGATTCACACATCCCACTAGCTGGGTCAGCCCAACTCTGCAGGGAATTTCACTTAAGTGCAATCAGTGGAATCAGCTTAATTGTCTGAAATGCCACCGATCACCCCACCCCCTCAGGGACAGTCACACCCGAAGTCACACTAAAATTCCCCTGTACTCATGCACCAAAGACTCATGTTCCTAACTCGAATGGTCTAGAAGGAGATGAAAGAAATCACGGTGAAACTATTACAATCAACCATCCCCAGGGACGGCCACTCCCCAAGTCACCAAAAATTCTGATGTGCCCAAGCATATCTCTAACCATCTCAACCACCCCAGGGATAACCACACCCCAAGTCACAAAAAGTCTTAAATGCTTACGCACATTTCTTACGATAGTGCATTAACCCCCAACGCTTTTATTTCCTTATTCCAAAATCATAAGGGTAGATAACAGAAAATACAATGTAAAAATTACAATCAACCACCCCTAGGTACGGCCTCACCCCAAATTTACAAATAAATCATAAATGCCCATGTATATGTCTAACAATATCTTTATTATTCCCTAACGTTTCAACTTCCTAACTCCAACGGTTTAGGAAATTACAATGAGAAATAGATTATATATCTTTCCCCGCCCCAGGGGCAGCCTGACCAGTTTCAGCGTACCTAGTCGAAGCAAACCCATCCCCACTCCAATTCTACCTGTTTAGTACTTCAAACTGTTTTAGGCACTTAGAAAAGAATCCTGGTTGCAAAATGCGTTGCAGTTGCAAAATGCGTTTTCACGATTTTCTTTGGTTGCAAAATGCGTTGCAGTTGCAAAATGCGTACAGTTGCTAAATGCGGCTCTACTGAGTAGGACCGCATTTTGCAACTAAACGTATTTTGCAACCGGTTTCAAAATGCGGTCGGTTGCAAAATGCGACTCTACAGCTTTGAACATGTCTTTAAATATATAAATTAAGCGTGTTCAGCCCACTTAAGTTCTGGCGTGAAAGTTATATTCAGCAAGTGACCAAGTGACATTTTCTATGCATTCACCATTTATTGACAATGTGCTGAATATGAGATTTCAGTTTTTGGTGAATATTTTATTCATCGATTTGGTCTTGCTGCAATAAGTTCCATGGAATAACGTATTATAATATATTAAGCCTTCTTGAGTTTGAAATTTACGAGATGCATGTCGATACACGTTTAAATGTTCAATAGTTTATACAAAATTGGTTATTACAGGTACAATATTTTATTCTGTGCTTTCTATATCAAAGGGTCTGAGATTTCAGTGCAATTGCCGTGATAATTTAAATAATTATTGACAAATGAAGATAACTCCCATGCTTCCGATGATATATCGTGTTTTGTACAGACAACAGTATATATTTCATTTAAGATTGTGAGAATAAAAACCTTGGTCCCGAATGCAGAAACCGCTGTAATTGTAGAGATACCAATGAACAGTGTCATCCCGTGTATGGAGTCTGTGTATCTGGCTGTGCTGAAGGATGGCACGGGAAAAATGGTACTTGCCAAGTAGGTATGTGATGATCCTGGGCTCAGAAAATTATGTCAATTCTTGCGTTTAAATTGTTCTCCAGGTATCTGACATACTTGAAATACATATTTGCATTTCGTCAATGGCAAAGGATGTTCCAGGTCAACCAAACCGTTTTCATTCATATCTTCTTCATTCATATCTTCTGTATCTTTATTTTTTATTTTGCAGACACGTCCCCGCACGAAAATGCAGTAGTATCGAAGTAGCAAAGAAGCATTAACGCAGTAGTGGTGTGGAGCATATTTGCAGTAGAAATGCAGTATAGCCTACTGCAATTCTACTCCAAAGAGTACATAGGTTTGTACAGTAGAGAAGCATTAATGCAGTATATTAGCAGCATGATAGAAGCATGTTTCAAATATGCTAATTAGCTCTCAATGCGAAGCAGATTTGAAGTATATTTGCAGTATGATTGCAGTAGTCTACTGCGCTGGAGCATCTACTGCGTTTTCGTGCGGGGTCATCATTCCCACATCTCACCACAGCACCGAATATGTCATCAAGGACTCAAGATTCACTCACCATAAGTTGGCAAAAGTGGTCGTCCCAGACCGGTTTTGGAGTTGGTAGTGTTCACAGATACGTCGTTAGAGTTTGGCGGTGGATATATCTACACGGCAGTGTAACAGTACCGAAGGAACAACACACAGCTACAGTGAATAATCTATCAATGTACACAGAGTATAATATCACCGTAACCATTGCTAATGATGCAGGGTATTATGGTATTTCTAGTCCAGCAACCACCGAAAGAACATGTGGAGGTAAGGTGTATAGATTTTATAGTGATTTACTTTATTTTGCGACTATTTGGGTCACACTTTAAACCAACTTCAACAATCCATTGTAATATTTAAAGGAAATCCAGTATTTAAGGTGTTTAAGCAATTACCATTTTATTTTCAGAACCTACGGCACCACCCAAACCAAACGTCCATTCTGTTCTTGCCTCATCAAAGAGATCTGCTTACATAGAGCTAAATACAGCGGTTTGTATATTACTAACTATTTACGGCGCCATGCCTTCTTTATTAGATTGAGAATAAGTCGCATTGTATTTGGATGTCACTATCTGATTTCATGAAAACGGGCGTTTAAGATAATCTGTGGCGATTCTTGGAATATTTTGGCATGATTGACTCAGGAAAACCACAATTTTTAAAGACATTATAATAGGTACATGATTATAGATGATGTTACAAATTATGATTGAGGTTGGATTAATATGTACCTGTATGTAAGAAACATAACCTTGTTTCAAAAATATTAAAAGAACACACGCACGCACGCGCACACACACACACACACACACACACACACGTTAAATATATAATACTTATATATGTCCAAAATATTTTGTGCTCAGTTCGGTATATTGCACTGGGTTTCAGCCATAAACCCTGATATACGTGTCTGGAAAAATACATGTTATATATTGGATATAGGGAATGAACCGAGATGTCCATAGATGCGACGGGTTTGCAAAGTTAACCGTGCAATATGTGGGAGAATACCATCACATTGGCACAGTAGACGTGTTGCATGTCAAAGAAACACAGCTGATTACTATTACCAACCTCACAACATATAGTAAATACACCATCTACCTGACAGCAGTTAACAACTTATATCTGCAAGGGCCACCAGTAACTGTGATGCATACTACAGCTGAAGGGAGTAAGCTTTTCAAGTAATTTCAAGAAGTTCTCATGATAGAAGCATGTGTGTACAATTGCTCAAGTTCTGGTTAAGCCTACATGTATTAAAATAATAAAAAGGAAATATCACTTTACACGGAAGTTATATTATTTCTTCAATACATGTATGAGCTTAGTAACTTTTGCAGAAAACAAACTGATGAGAACTTTTCGTGAAACATTATTATTTTGTATTACAGTTCCACCAAAGATGGCGGCACCAGATGTGACATCTATTGGAGACACCTTCATAGAGATAACATGGCGTGCGCCGTCCCCTTCAGGTGGCGTTATCGTCAGTTATGAGATATCGTACACTCAACAATCCAGTCAGAGGAATGAAATTGTGACTGAGACAGACATTACTAATACACTTATAGGTGATTTGCAGCTCAATTCGACGTACATGATTCGAGTAAGTATATTTCATACAGAATCTCCATAGGCGTAATATCGTCATGAAGCAGTTTGATGCAGCACTGTACAATGTAAGCCCACTTCTCATGCCTCCATGTACTGGTATTTTTCATCCTGAGCATTATTGTCTTTGTAGATACGTGCCAAAACTGCTGTCGGCTATGGCGAGTATAGTGATCCAATTCAGGCAACAACGAATATGGAAAAAGGCGTCTCAATTCAGCCGAATAACCAGAATAAACTTTATAGTCAGTATTATACTTACATCTGTACATATACCCCTTGAGAATTTTGTGTGGCAGTATGCTACACATTTACTTCTTCAAGTTTAAGATTCAAAGTTAAAATTCCCCCTATATAGTACTAGAGTTTTATTTAAAGGTGAAAGTGTCCTATTACATTTATGCTGTTGTCCTTCCTGTATAATCCTTTCTTTCTTCCTACCCACTCCTGTCCTTGTCACAGGTATAAATGGTGGTGCTGTAGCAGGAGGTGTGTTGGGGGTTCTGGTCCTGGTGGCGGTAGTTGTGGTCGTTGTTGTCGTATACAACAGGTAAATATTTGTAGATTACGACAGTTAGTACTTAAATAAACAAAATGTAAATTAAAAAAGACGCTGTTATGCATTTTTGTGGTCTTTTTTTTCATGTACAAGAGGTAGACTTCATAATCTTAGTATACATAGAGCAAAGTTTACATGTATGTACTATGGATCTCTAAAAAACTGTAAACTTAGATAACGATATGATACAGTAAAATTATATGTTGTAAATCTGGCCCAACACATCATATTGAGTCATCTACAAATAGACTTGTTTTGCAGAAGGCGACGCCCTCAAGAGCCTGATCAAGTTGAAACCTTTTCTGAATTGCAAGGAAAAGAAGGTAAATATTAACACCTACTATATTGCCCATCAACTTTCATTATACATGCAGATGATCTTATTTTGTCCTCTTTTTGAATTTATATCTTCAGATCTAGATGACCATGTATATGAATCTCCGGTTCAAGTTCCGTATGAAAACACGGTAGACGAACATCTCTATAGCAGCATCAAGCAAAGCACAGAAATTTCTGTCGAGAACATTTATGAAGTCATGAAATCGAAAACCAAAGACATTCTTCACGACGAACATCAGGTATGAATTGTCCAAGTTTCTTTAGGACATACAGTCCAGTTTTAATATACATTTAGCAAAAAAGTACCATGTAAAAACACGTGGCCACATATAGCCAATGTAAGGGTTCTTTCCCAATTAAATTATAGTACGTATATCGATCTATCTCTGCGGGAACTCTCCCTGAATGCAATCAGATCAACATATTGTTTCAACCACAGCGTGGCCTGAGACAAGGTGATCCGATATCACCATATTTATTTTTGTTATTTTTGTTGTGTTCTGAAATTCTTTCAGTAAGCATAAAGAATAATCCTCAAATTGAAGGAATACAAATTGGGGAAAATGAATACAAGATATGGCAATATGCAGATGACACGTCCATAATTTTAGATGGTTCTGAACAGTCCCTTAACGCCTCCCTACAGAATCTAAGACGGATTGAAAAAAATTCGGGTTTAAAAATAAATTATGACAAAACACAGGTTATTTGGATAGGGAGTAAAAAAAATCAAATGAGAAACTGTGCCAAAATTGGACACTAAAATGGGGTGCAACGCCTTTTAAATTTTTAGGTATTAAATTCTTTGTTGAACTAGATACTATATGTGAAAGGAATCATCGGGAAAAATTGAAAGTACTGAACGATTACTTAAACTAATAGACGAATTTTGACCCCCGTAGGCAGAATTACAGTAATTAAAAGTCTCACAATATCGAAATTTAACCATCTTTATTTCACTGCCTAACTCATCTAACCAAATAATTAAGGAGCTAAAAAAGCTTATCTTTGGATTTCTTTGGAAAGGTAAGCCGGATAAAGTAAAAAGGGAAATATTATGAAAAAAAGATGGAGGACTAAATATAATAATCATAGAAGATTCAATAATGGCATTAAAGTCAACATAGGTGAGACGGTTGATAAACTGTGCTTGTGAATATTGGAGGAGACGTGTTAATCTGTAAATTCTATTGCATTCGGCATGAGTCCACGCGGTATTTGCTCGATCTACGTACAGCAATAGTTTCTTTTAGAATGAGCCCTAATTCTGCTTTATTTACAAAACTATGCTTTAATTGTTTTATTTATTGATCAATAAAACGTGCGCAATATTTATACTGGTAAGCAGGCAGGACGGTTAACTGGAGTTGATTAATTGTACACGAATGTTTATAATATCAGTGTACATATTTAACAATTATTTCAGAAATTCCCTATCACACTGAAAAACCCTTGTGAAGTCGGCCAAAAACGAGAAAACAAACTAAAGAACAGGTTCAGGAACATCATTCCTTGTAAGCCATTGAAACTGAAAATTTCTAAAAATAATACTTTTATAATATATTTTTTAAATATTTATTAGTGCGTATAATAACGGTTTGTATGTCTGATCCCATTCATCGTTTTGCCATACATTATATATACATGGTAAAAGATCAAACTGGTTTAATTTCTAAATCCGTTCATATTCATTATTTATGAACTGTTTATTTTCCTTCAGACGACCATAGCCGAGTTGTACTGGACCTTTTGCCAGATGATCCCAACTCTGACTACATCAACGCAAACTTTATTGATGTGAGTTATTTACATACGTAATACATTCTTTTTACATGCTGCTATCATAATACCGAGTACTGTATATTTGTCGGACCAAAGTGTATCGTTATTGCCACGTGTTAACCAGGGACAGTATATATAAGTTTGATTTGTGTCATGCGTTAATATGTATCATTGATTTTAGAATTTGCTACATTTCACATTTAAAAGTCATACTTTGACAATTGCATTTTCCAATTGCAGGGATATAATAGGCCACGAGCATTCATTGCTGCACAGGGTAATTTTATTTTCTCGAGCGACATCTACTCTCTCTCTCCCGCACACACACACACACACACACACACATATTAAAATCCAACATATTTATAAATCCTAATACAGTTCCGTCTACAAGTATGTTTCGCTATTACTCAGTTGTGACACTGGAAAATAGATGTGAAAAAGTAATAATAGGTTATGATTAATAAAAATACTAGCATGGAAGTGATTTTTTTTAATAGGTCCAAAATCGAACACCGTAAACGACTTCTGGCGGATGATATGGCAAGTCAAGTCTCCACAAATTATAATGTTGACGAAAACTGTAGAAATGGACAAGGTATGTCAATCCCATAGATCGCATACAGAACAGCGGTCTAACAGATCCGCGGATCAAATATTGCTACCCATTAAAAGCCTGGCGCTTAAATCCCGATTAGTAGATACCTCGCGGGAATTACACAGCAAGCATTCAAGTGGCTGGGCCATATTTGATCCGCGGATCTTTTAGAGGGCATTCAAAACAAATTGATCCGCGGACTAATTGATCCGCCGACTAAATATGACCGCCTAATTGCCTGCAGGGCAATTAAACCTAGGAGCCAATCGAGCTTTTATCTGTTTTAGGCACGGGTGGAGATCATCAGGAAATTATCGGCATCGCTTTTTGTGGAGTCGGCCACATTTAGTCAGCCGATCAGTTAGTTCGCGGATCATGTGTTCTTAATGTACTCTTAGTCTGCTGTTCTGAAAGAGCTCAAAGTTTTTTATATTTAAGTAAGACAAAGTAAACGATGCGTTAAAATGGAACTGTATTATCTTACATTAACCAGTAGATTGTATATATTCTTGTATATGTGATGTATTTCAATATGAGACCTAATAATAACCCTTTCTACTTCAGCAAAAATGTGAGCAGTACTGGGCAGACGAGGGAATGAAGCAGTTTGGCGAAATACAAGTGACAACGCTAGATGAAGTCCAAAGAAAGGACTCTTTTGTGAGAAATCTGCAGTATTGTAAAGTAAGTAGAACATTCATAGACCTATATATCCAACTGACTTATCTATTCTGCCACGTGTTTTTGTATGCATGTACATATGCTAGTAGGTGATTGATTTTATTGAAGACAAACGTCCAAAATGTCTTAAGCCTTGGTATATTATTCTTCATCTGAAGGTAGGCCATCCGACAGTCCATAGTGTAAAACAGTTCCACTTCACTGGTTGGCCAACTAACGGCGTACCTATTGACCCGACAGCTTTGGTTAAATTCCGAGAGGAAGTTGAGAAGCATGAAATCCTAGTTGAGGACCAAGGACCAGTTGTTGTTCATTGCAGGTGAAAGGCAATTTTACTACGTTGTTTTGTAAGAATTAATCAACATTTAACTAGACTTTTTATATTTTAATGACGATTTGTATCTTTCATTAATCAGTGGATATTTTTTTACCACTAAAATCGCTTCATAAAACATGACAGCAGATATCGTGCCGTATATTCAAACGAAGAGACTAGGGTTGACGAATTGCTATAATCTGAAGTATATATATATAATTATCTCCTGTTTTTAGGGACAGGGTTGGAAACACTGGCACTTTCATCGCACTGGACTATCTGTTTGAACAAGCGCTGGCGGAGGGAAAGGTCGATGTTTTCGGTCTCGTTCAGTCATTGCGAGCATCTCGACCGAAAATGGTACAGACAAAGGTATTTCATCTTACTATAGTCTACGGCAAAAATTGTCACTCGGTATCCTTTAACTTAATTGTATACAGAAACATGTGGTTATGCAGTGTGTGAAGTACCGTATTACCTTATTTGGTGTAACGTGGTTTGACAATGAGTTGCCGTAATTGTAACAGTAGAACACACTGTTATACTACAATTGTAACGATGTCAATATTTCGTTTCTGGTACAAGGTATGTTTTGTTGAAATATCGCTGGCTGGTATTTGATGTATTAGAAATGACCTCGGTCTGTTTGTTTCAGGAGCAATATTACTTCATACATGACACATTGTTGGAAGAACTGCATTGTGGCATTACCTTCATAAGACTACAGGATCTTGAGGCTCGTTTGCGAAAACTGAGACAAAGGAACAAGACTGGACTGACCAAAATGGAAGAAGAGTTTGCTGTAAGTCACGGACAAAATGTTTGTTAATTTTGATTGATGGAGTAAGTTTTGATTAACATTTGTTAAAGGGATAATAACTCTTCGTATGAGATCTATATTTCCCATTAAAAACATAGTGAATAACTCATAGAAATATAATATATTCTGTTTTACCACAAAAACAGCAATTATAGCTATTTTTTTCTGATATCTGAGCTTGTCTTTAGACCACGTGTCCTCCACTGATAGCTATACTCTGTTAAAATCTCTTAAGAGATTTTAACAAAAAACCAAACTTTTTAGAAAAAACCAGGGACTAACTTTGAATGTAAAAATGGATTCATTAACCATTGGTAAGTATGGGAAAATTGTTGTTTACTCCAGGAAAATCATTTTATGTAGCCAAATGTTATCAAGCACAACGAAGCTCTGTTTTTGCTCCAAAGTAAATAAGAAAAGTACATATGATTGATAATTGTCATTTATTAATGACGAAGCAAATAAAATACGTAGTTACAAAACTGGGGAGATAATATAACATCTCCCCAACTATATAAGTGCCATAATATAAAATTAATAAAGTGTGTAATAAGTGTAACCAAATTAATGAAGAAAATTATAAGTAATAACAACAGCTTAAGGAGCAAAAAGTTGGCACAAATAAAAATAAAAAGGCCAAATTATAAGAAATAACAACAGCTGTAAGAGCCAAAGGTTGGCATAAATGAAAATCAAAGGCTTCAACAAATGAAAGAAAAAAAAATTATATATATATATATATATATATATATATATATATATATATAAAGACAACACAAGGCAGGTGACAGGGGATGGCGGAGGGTGTAAAATTAAAATACTGTGTATCTGCTGTTGAACATGNAGATATGCACCTGTATGTCGATCTTAATCATTTTCACTTAAAAATATAATACTGTTAGTTTGTTTTCTTCTATCGTCAGTATACCTATGTCTGTGCTGTATGGAAGGTGACGGTTACTTTGGCTGGCAGTGCAACACAACAGCTGGGTGTTTCTGTAAACAAGGACAGAGATGTCAACAGACTCTAAAAACATGTCCTGAACACTGTGTGGACAACCCCTGGGGAATAGGATGTCATGATGGTGAGTGCATGGGGTTTAAGATATCTTTTGTATTGGGCTATTATAGACGTTATATTTTAAAGATCACGGCATAAAACACATCCCTTGATGCGGCACTGGGTTGTGGTAGAGCATCTCGTATAATGACTGTATATTTCTGTGAAAAAATTATTTCAGCAAAGTTTCTTTATTTTGTGTATGAAGGTCAATCCTGAGCATAGTCTCCATTTTTCTGCCAGAAAATATTAATATTGCTTACGAAAAGCCAGCCACACAATCCGGTGCCTACAGTAAAGACAGTTGCATGTATTTCTGGAAAAAAACCTTTTACAGAATGTTTATTTATATAAGTATATTAAGTCAATATTACCTTAAACAATTTCACTGAAGATTGTTGTCATTTTCATTCTAGAAAATATCAACTTAGCCTATGGAAAGCAAGCCACACAGTCAAGTACTTATATTAATGGTAGCGAAGGCGAGAGTTATCCAGCAAAGCTTGCAGTGGACGGAGACAACAGCACTGATGACCAGAAATGTATAAGAACGAATTCACAGGACAAGCCCACCTGGAGTGTGGACCTAGGAGGGTCATATGTAATTCGTAGAGTTGTATTGATAAAACCCACAGCATTTGCTGACATATGTAAGTTTGACATCATGGATATGTAATTTGCTTTAGCAATGCTTTTGTGTCGCATTTCACTTATTTATTTACTAGTAAGGGCTGCGTCTGTCTAGGTGGTATATAGAAAATATATTAAATTCCTATCGTTTTACCAGGCCAGTTTCAAGGTGTCCAGCTCTGCATTAACAACAACACGGCATCGGATACTGGATGCAGAGCTGTAGGAGTTGCTAATACACAGTGTTCAACAGCAGTGTTAGAGTACGAGATAGATCCACCAATCTTGGCGCGCTACATCAAGTTACGAAAAACTGGATATCAAACATTGCGGTTGTGTGAAATCATTGTTAGGGGCTACATGTATCCTTGTAAGTCGATTTTATTTAGAAGAAAAATTACCAGAATGATTTTTTTAAATTGATTTAATATATACATGCAAGAGACATGATTTTTGAAGATTTTCGCCATTTCTGTTTATAATGAACTGCAAATAATAAAACAACCACTTTTATCATATAATATACACAAGGAATTAAAGGCATACACAGTTAGAGGTTTAAATAACCAGTATGTGCATCTAAATGTATATTACGTATGAATGGTATGGAAGTAACAAACATTCAAATGTATACACTTACTGATGAAGAAACTTTGTAGGTCAGTCAATAAATTTCAGATAATGTCGCTCTTGGAAAAACAGCAAATCAAACCAGCGTGGCCGCTGGTGGAGTTGCAAGTCGTGCTATAGACGGGAATGTGAATAAAAATTTCTATGCTGGGTCGTGCACTCACACAGATACCGCAGCACACCCCTGGTGGCTGGTAGACCTGGGCCAGAAATACGTGGTTTATAGTGTAACGCTATTTAACAGAGGCGATACTAGTGACGGTAAGTATGCGTCTTGGGAGTTTTTGTCATTAGAATCCGTTGTACTGGTGTCAACAATCGTACAGACTTGAGTGTATTTGTGCATGTGCGTGCGTGAGCCTGTTTTATGGCACTGAAACTATAAACACCCACACTAAAAATACATTTTAGTATACCGAATAGTGTTCTAAGTATACTGATGGTAAACTTAACACAAACAAATTAATTTGTTGGTGATTTTTAACTGTTGCGCTGTTTTCGTGAAAACACACACACACACACACACACACATTTGCAGGTTTGTCATTTTCAACACATTTAAGATGCGGTCTATTTCGCCAACCCTTCAAATTAGACATGTCTAGTAACCCAGATCATTTACATTTGAACATGTCATTAAACTGGTCTGGAAAACGTTACATAAGCCATAAACATGTATGGATTCACAATAAAGAGCGTTTATGTCTCCTCNTGTTTTCGTGAAAACACAATACCCCCCCCCCCCTACACACACACACACACACATTTGCAGGTTTGTCATTTTCAACACATTTAAGATGCGGTCTATTTCGCCATCCCTTCAAATTAGACATGTCTAGTACCCCAGATCATTTACATTTAAAAAGGTCATTAAAATGGTCTGGAAAACGCTTCATAAGTCATATACATGTATATATGGATTCACAATAAAGAAACGTTTTATCTAACTTTATACTGTTAAATATCCTGATCCTGTTCCAAATTATCCTTGATTCTGCTTACATGTATATATATATATACACTAGAAGATCCACCGTTTTGCAAAGTTTGTCAGGCTGGGCAATTGATCGTTCGGCAAATACTCGTATATAACACAGTGAAGGAAGCCAAGTTTCCAATACTTCATATGTAAAGTGCTTGTTTTTTTCCCATTTCGTTCCTTATACCGTTTACCTTTGGGGTGGGAGAAGGGGGCGCCATAAAATAAAGAGAGGCCCACGTGCGCACCGTGCCCTCTATATGTTAGCCATTGCATGCTGTGAAACAACTCTGACCCTGTATGTTTGTCAATCAGTAATAAAAAAATCAAATGAAGAAAGATATCTAGAGAATGCTTTATATTTATCTTGTATCATGTAACGTTATACAGGTATCAATTATAACCCACATGTACGTACATGCATCCACTTGCTGTATCTCTGTATTAACTTTTAGCCGGTAAAAAGTTAAAAAATATTCAAGTATTGGTACGTAACAGTACAGATACCGACAGCAGAGACGTATGTGCATTGCATGATGCCCAAGTGCCCAGTGGTGGAAGTATAGAATTGCCGTGCATAGTGCCGTATATTGGCCAAGTCGTAATTGTCCAGCTGCAGTACACGACATTTTTAGTACTCTGTGAAGTGATTATTAAAGGGTACAGGCATGTAGGTAAGTTTTTAACAAATTAAATGTTTTACTGCTTTACGAAGGTAGACTCGCCCTTCAAGAAATAGACGCCTTCAAGAAATCGACGAAAACCGGAAGTGCGTGTTTTTTGCACTGTTTTTCCTGTTATGCCCATCGTAAACACTGTGTTGTCAAGTAAAATGAAGCGTCTGATACAGAGTATCAAACGCGGCATCCACGTGCTTGCTTGCGATGCGTTCAGTACACTTTGTTTACACTGACAAGTCGAGGTCAGAAATGCACAATGTTTTTCTATGTAATTACGCAGTTTCAATTTTGATTAGTGAATTTTCTTTTATCTGCATGGTAATTTTCCGAACATTTGTATAAGCCATGAAATATTTCTCATCGGAAAATCACCCAGCAGCTTTCCAAGTACAAGCGAGTGACGTCATGACGCACTTCCGGTTTTCGTCGAGATCTTGAAGGGATTAGCGTTACGGTTTGCTGCACATTTAAAGCGTTCTGTCTCAAAATTTATTCAACTGCTTGGATTGAAATTTACAGAACTTATTCTTCACATGATATCACACATATGTGCTTAATTTGAGAGCTTTAGCTGTTATATGTTTTCTACAGTGCCCATTCAAATTTGAAAAAGAGCTATTTTCCGTCGATTTCTTGAAGGGCAAGTCTAATTGTATCATCACTGTGCGTTGTTAACAATTTATTTATTTTGAAATAAGAATCTCTTACTAATCACGCTATCCTTTTAGAATTAACATAGGTTAGTCTTTTCTTAAACATTTTAAAAAAGGTAAAGCCGGTACTTTATAAAATAATTCTGAAAATAATTAGGCTTAACTAATGGAACTTTAAATTCGTTATTCCCTCTTAAAAGCTTTCTTCCATGTAATAAATAGACCAAATTCATCACTATTCTGAATTCTAAGGCAGATCTTACATGTATAATTTGACTGATTATCTGTTATTAAAGCTTTGTTCTTTGAAGTTGGCTGAAATAAAATGCTTTGAACATGTCTTTAAATACGTAAATTAAGCGTGTTCAGCCCATTTAGGGTCTGGTGTGAAAGTTATACCCAGCAAGTGACCAAGTGACATTTTCTACGCATTCACCATTTATTGATATTGTGCTGAATATGAGATTTCAGTTTTTGGTGAATATGATGTCCATCGATTTGGTCTTGCTGCAGTAAGTTCTATGGAATAACGTATTATAATATATAAAGTCTTGAAGTTTGAAATCTACGAGATGCATGCCGATACACGTTTACATGTTCTATAGTTCATACAAAATTGGTTATTACAGGTACAATGTTTTATTCTGTGCTTTCTATATCAAAGGGTCTGGTGTAAAAATGTGCAATTGCCGCGAAGATATTTAAAAATAATTCTTGACAAACAAAGAAAACACCCATGCCTCCGATGGTATAACGTGTTTTGTACAGATAACAGCATATATATATATATATTTTAGACTGCGCGAATAAACACCTTGGTCCTGAATGCATTAACCGCTGTAACTGTAGAGATACAAATGAACAGTGTCATCCTGTGTATGGAGTCTGTACATCTGGCTGTGATGAAGGCTGGCACGGGAAAAATGGGACATGTCAAGTGGGTATGTGATGATCCTGGCCTCAGAAAAATTATGTCAATTATTACGTTTAAATTGTTCTCCAGGTATCTGACATGCTTGAAATACATTTTTGCATTTCTACGTCATTCATGGCAAAGGATGTTCCAGGTCAACCAAACCGTCTTCAATTGTCTTCATTCGTATCTTTTTTTTAATTTTGCAGATACGTCATCACTCCCACATCTTACCACAGCACCGAATATGTCATCAAGGACTCAAAATTCATTCACCATTAGTTGGCAAAAATGGTCATCCATGCCCGGCTCTGGGGTTGTTCACAGCTACGTCGTTAGAGTTTGGCGGTGGATATACCTACACGGCAGTGTAACAGTACCACCGGAAGACCAGACAGCCACAGTGGATAATCTTTCAATGTACACAGAGTATAATATCACCGTAACCATTGCTAATGATGCAGGGTATTATGGTCTTTCTAGTCCAGCAACCACCGCAAGAACATGTGGAGGTAAGGTGTATAGATTTTATAGTGATTTACTTTATTTTGCGACCATTTGGGTCACACTTTAAACCAACTACAACAATCCATTGTAATATTTAAAGGAAATCCAGTATTTAAGGTGTTTAAGCAATTACCGTTTTATTTTCAGAACCTACGGCACCACCCAAACCAAACGTCCATTCTGTTCTTGCCTCATCAAAGAGATCTGCTTACATAGAGCTAAATACAGCGGTTTGTATATTACTAACTATTTACGGCGCCATGCCTTCTTTATTAGATTGAATAAGTCGCATTGTATTTGGATGTCACTATCTGATTTCATGAAAACGGGCGTTTAAGATAATCTGTGGCGATTCTTGGAATATTTTGGCATGATTGACTCAGGAAAACCACAATTTTTAAAGACATTATAATAGGTACATGATTATAGATGATGTTACAAATTATGATTGAGGTTGGATTAATATGTACCTGTATGTAAGAAACATAACCTTGTTTCAAAAATATTAAAAGAACACACGCACGCACGCGCGCACACACACACATACACACACACACACACACACACACACGTTAAAAATATAATATTTATATATGTCCAAAATATTTTGTGCTCAGTTCGGTATATTGCACTGGGTTTCAGCCATAAACCCTGATATACGTATCTGGAAAGATACATGTTATATATTGGATATAGGGAATGAACCGAGATGTCCATAGATGCGACGGGTTTGCAAAGTTAACCGTGCAATATGTGGGAAAATACCATCACATTGGCACAGTAGACGTGCTGCATGTCAAAGAAACACAGCTGATTACCATTACCAACCTCACAACATATAGTAAATACACCATCTACCTGACAGCAGTTAACAACTTACATCTGCAAGGGCCACCAGTGACAGTGACTCATACTACAGCTGAAGGGGGTAAGCTTTCCAAATAATTTCAAGAAAGTCTCATGATAGGAGCCTGTGTGTACAATTTCTTAAGTTCTGGTTAAGCCTACATGTATTAAAATGATAAAAAAAAACATTGTTTATTTCACTTTACACGGAAGTTATATTATTTCTTCAATGCATATATGAACTTAGTAACTTTTGCAGACAACAAACTGATGAGAACTTTTCGTGAAACATTATTATTTTGTGTTACAGTTCCACCAAAGATGGCGGCACCAGATGTGACATCTATTGGAGACACCTTCATAGAGATAACATGGCGTGCGCCGTCCCCTTCAGGTGGCGTTATCGTCAGTTATGAGATATCGTACACTCAACAATCCAGTCAGAGGAATGAAATTGTGACTGAGACAGACATTACTAATACACTTATAGGTGATTTGCAGCTCAATTCGACGTACATGATTCGAGTAAGTATATTTCATACAGAATCTCCATAGGCGTAATATCGTCATGAAGCAGTTTGATGCAGCACTGTACAACGTGAGCCCACTTCCCATGCCTCCATGTACTGGTATTTTTCATGCTGAGCATTATTGTCTTTGTAGATACGTGCCAAAACTGCTGTCGGTTATGGCGAGTATAGTGATCCAATTCAGGCAACAACGAATATGGAAAAAGGCGTCTCAATTCAGCCGAATAACCAGAATAAACTATATAGTCAGTATTATACTTACATCTGTACATATACCCCTTGAGAATTTTGTGTGGCAGTGTGCTACACATTTACTTCTTCAAGTTTAAGATTCAAAGTAAAATTCCCCCTATATATTACTGGAGTTTTATTTAAAGGTGAAAGTGTCCTATTACATTTATGCTGTTTTCCTTCCTGTATAATCCTTTCTTTCTTCCTACCCACTCCTGTCCCTGTCACAGGTATAAATGGTGGCGCTGTAGCAGGAGGTGTGTTGGGGGTTCTGGTCCTGGTGGCGGTAGTTGTGGTTGTAGTTGTCATATACAACAGGTAAACATGTGTAGATTACGACAGTAAGTACTTAAATAAACAAAATGTAAATTAAAAAAAGACGCTATTATGCATTTTTGTGGTCTTATTTTTCATGTACAAGAGGTAGACTTCATAATCTTAGTATACATAGAGCAAAGTTTGCATGTATGTACTATGGATCTCTAAAAAACTGTAAAATTAGATAACGATGTGATACAGTAAAATTATATGTTGTAAATCTGGCCCAACACATGGTATTGAGTCATCTACAAATAGACTTGTTTTGCAGAAGGCGACGCCCTCAAGAGCCTGATCAATTTGAGACCTTTTCTGAATTGCAAAGAAAAGAAGGTAAATATTAACACCTACTACATGTATACTGCCCAACAACTTTCATTATACATGCAGATGATCTTATTGTGTCCTCTTTTTGAATTTATATCTTCAGATCTAGATGACCATGTATATGAATCTCCGGTTCAAGTTCCGTATGAAAACACGGAAGACGAACATCTCTATAGCAGCATCAAGCAAAGCACAGAAATTTCTGTCGAGAACATTTATGAGGTCATGAAATTGAAAACCAAAGATATTCTTCACGATGAACATCAGGTATGATTTGTCCAAGTTTCTTTAGGACATACAGTCCAGTTTTAATATACATTTAGCAAAAAAGTACCATGTAAAAACACGTGGCCACATATAGCCAATGTAAGGGTTCTTTCCCAATTAAATTATAGTACGTATATCGATCTATCTCTGCGGGAACTCTCCCTGAATGCAATCAGATCAACATTTTGTTTCAACCACAGCGTGGCCTGAGACAAGGTGATCCGATATCACCATATTTATTTTTGTTATTTTTGTTGTGTTCTGAAATTCTTTCAGTAAGCATAAAGAATAACCCTCAAATTAAAGGAATACAAATCGGGGAAAATGAATACAAGATATGGCAATATGCAGATGACACGTCCATAATTTTAGATGGTTCTGAACAGTCCCTTAACGCCTCCCTACAGGATCTAAGATGGATTGAAAAAAAATTCGGGTTTAAAAATAAATTATGACAAAACTCAGGTTATTTGGATAGGGAGTAAAAAATTCAAATGAGAAACTGTGCCAAAATTGGACACTAATACAGGGAGCAACGTCTTTTAAATTTTTAGGTATTAAATTCTATGTTGAACTAGATACTGTATGTGAAAGGAATCATCGGGAAAAAATTGAAAGTACTGAACGATTACTTAAACTATGGGAAAGACGAATTTTGACCCCCGTAGGCAGAATTACAGTAATTAAAAGTCTCATAATATCGAAATTTAACCATCTTTTTATTTCACTGCCTAACCCATCTAACCAAATAATTACGGAGCTAAAAAAGCTTATCTTTGGATTTTTTTGTAAAGGTAAGCCGGAAAAATTAAAAAAGGGAAATATTATGCAGAAAAATAAAAGATGGAGGACTAAATATGATAAACGTAGAAGCTTCAATAATGGCATTAAAATTAACATAGGTGAGACGGTTGATAAACTGTGGTTGTGAATATTGAAGGAGACGTGTTAATCTGTAAATTTTATTGCATTCGGCATGAGTCCACGCGGTATTTGCTCGATCTACATACAGCAATAGTTTCTTTTAGAATGAGCCCTAATACTGCTTTATTTACAAAACTATGCTTTAATTGTTTTATTTATTGATCAATAAAATGTGTGCAATATTTATACTGGTAAGCAGGCAGGACAGTTAACTGGAGTAGATTAATTGTAGCCTACATGAATGTTTATAATATCAGTGTACACATTTAACAATTATTTCAGAAATTCCCTATCACACTGAAAAACCCTTGTGAAGTCGGCCAAAAACGAGAAAACAAACTTAAGAACAGGTTCAGGAACATCATTCCTTGTAAGCCATTGAAACTGAAAATTTCTAAAAATAATACTTTTATAATATATTTTTTAAAATATTTATTAGTGCGTATAATAACGGTTTGTATGTCTGATCCCATTCATCGTTTTGCCATACATTATATATACATGGTAAAAGATCAAACTGGTTTAATTTCTAAATCCGTTCATATTCATTATTTATGAACTGTTTATTTTCCTTCAGACGACCATAGCCGAGTTGTACTGGACCTTTTGCCAGATGATCCCAACTCTGACTACATCAACGCAAACTTTATTGATGTGAGTTATTTACATACGTAATGCATTCTTTTTACATGCTGCTATCATAATACCGAGTACTGTATATCTGTCGGACCAAAGTGTATCGTTATTGCCACGTGTTAACCAGGGACAGTATATATAAGTTTGATTTGTGTCATGCGTTAATATGTATCATTGATTTTAGAATTTGCTACATTTCACATTTAAAAGTCATACTTTGACAATTGCATTTTCCAATTGCAGGGATATAATAGGCCACGAGCATTCATTGCTGCACAGGGTAATTTTATTTTCTCGAGCGACATCTTCTCTCTCTCTCCCGCACACACACACACACACACACACACACACACACACACATATTAAAATCCAACATATTTATAAATCCTAATACAGTTCCGTCTACAAGTATGTTTCGCTATTACTCAGTTGTGACACCGGAAAATAGATGTGAAAAAGTAATAATAGGTAATGATTAATAAAAATACTAGCATGGAAGTGATTTTTTTTTTGAATAGGTCCAAAATCGAACACCGTAAACGACTTCTGGCGGATGATATGGCAAGTCAAGTCTCCACAAATTATAATGTTGACGAAAACTGTAGAAATGGGCAAGGTATGTTAATCCCATAGAGCGCATACAGAACAGCGAGTCTAACAGATCTGCGGACCAAATATTGCGACCCATTAAAAGCCTGCCGCTTAAATCCCGATTAGTAGATACCTCGCGGGGATTACACAGCAAGCATTCAAGTGGCTGGGCCATATTTGATCCGCGGATCTTTTAGAGGGCATTCAAACAAGTTGATCCGCGGACTAATTGATCCGCCGACTAAATATGACCGACTAATTGCCTGCAGGGCAATGAAACCTAGGAGCCAATCGAGCTTTTATCTGTTTTAGGCACGGGTGGAGATCATCAGGAAATTATCGGCATCGCTTTTTAGTGGAGTCGGCCACATTTAGTCAGCCGATCAGTTAGTTCACGGATCATGTGTTCTTAATGTACATTTAGTCTGCTGTTCTGAAAGAGCTCAAATTTTTTTTTTATATGTAAGTAAGACAAAGTAAACGATGCGTTAAAATGGAACTGTATATTGTATATATTCTTGTATATGTGATGTATTTCAATATGAGACCTAATAATAATAACCCTTTATACTTCAGCAAAAATGTGAGCAGTACTGGGCAGACGAGGGAATGAAGCAGTTTGGCGAAATACAAGTGACAACGCTAGATGAAGTCCAAAGAAAGGACTCTTTTGTGAGAAATCTGCAGTATTGTAAAGTAAGTAGAACATTCATAGACCTATATATCCAACTGACTTATCTATTCTGCCACGTGTTTTTGTATGCATGTACATATGCTAGTAGGTGATTGATTTTATTGAAGACAAACGTCCAAAATGTCTTAAGCCTTGGTATATTATTCTTCATCTGAAGGTAGGCCATCCGACAGTCCATAGTGTAAAACAGTTCCACTTTACTGGTTGGCCAAATAACGGCGTACCTATTGACCCGACAGCTTTGGTTAAATTCCGAGAGGAAGTTGAGAAGCATGAAATCCTAGTTGAGGACCAAGGACCAGTTGTTGTTCATTGCAGGTGAAAGGCAATTTTACTACGTTGGTTTGGAAGAATTAATCAACATTTAACTAGACTTTTTATATTTTAATGACGATTTGCATATTACATTAATCAGTGGATTTTTTTTACCACTAAAATCGCTTCATAAAACATGACAGCAGATATCGTGCCGTATATTCAAACGAAGAGGCTAGGGTTGACGAATTGCTATAATCATAAGTTTATATATATAATTATCTCCTGTTTTTAGCGACGGGGTTGGAAACACTGGAACTTTCATCGCACTGGACTATCTGTTTGAAGAAGCGCTGGCGGAGGGAAAGGTCGATGTTTTCGGTCTCGTTCAGTCATTGCGAGCATCTCGACCGAAAATGGTACAGACAAAGGTATTTCATCTTACTATAGTCTACGGCAAAAATTGTCACTCGGTATCCTTTAACTTAATTGTATACAGAAACATGTGGTTATGCAGTGTGTGAAGTACCGTATTACCTTATTTGGTGTAACGTGGTTTGACAATGAGTTGCCGTAATTGTAACAGTAGAACACACTGTTATACTACAATTGTAACGATGTCAATATTTCGTTTCTGGTACAAGGTATGTTTTGTTGAAATATCGCTGGCTGGTATTTGATGTATTAGAAATGACCTCGGTCTGTTTGTTTCAGGAGCAATATTACTTCATACATGACACATTGTTGGAAGAGCTGCATTGTGGCATTACCTTCATAAGACTACAGGATCTTGAGGCTCGTTTGCGAAAACTGAGGCAAAGGAACAAGACTGGGCTGACCAAAATGGAAGAAGAGTTTGCTGTAAGTCACGGACAAAATGTTTGTTAATTTTGAATGATGGAGTAAGTTTTAAATAACATAAGTTAAATTTTGTGGGTGGTTTTGAAAATTCAACTGTTTGCGAGACGCACCCATAATTAACTGTATATGTAAGTGTAATGTGTTAGTTTTTTTTGTTGACCAGGTACTGGGCCTCATGCTGCCTGAAATAGAAGAAAGTTCCACAAAGACTGCCCTGGAGCCCATCAACATTGGCAAAAATAGAGTGACTAATATTGTAGCAGGTAAGTTTTAAACCACTTCAAACCTGCCTCACCGTACATAACTTCGCTTATCATTTGATATTTTTGTTTTTAATAACACGCTTTTGTGTTTTGGCAATTTGCTGAACCTATTTGTCTTTTTATTTTTGCGTCTGCACATAGAGTTCTCTAGTGTTTAATATGATTCAACGGATAATGCATTTTGAGGTGTCTTTTCATAGTACTTGTTTTCCCTAATTTTGGTAATAGCTTAAATACTCTCCGTATCGCAGGATGTTTGTGTTAAACCACGTTAACATACTGTTGAATTATGACTTTTGTTATAAAACAAATGAATTATTTTGTCTGTTTTAATATTAAGGTAACCACTGCAGACCACACCTTACATCATACGCGGAGGACAGCACTGATTACATTAATGCGGTGTTCATAGACGTATGGTTTAAGTATTTTACTCATAAAAAGTGCAACATTCTGTTTAGACATTGTACATGTATGGTCCCCAAAATGTTGAAAGTGGATTTCAATTGTATGTTACCCATTCTATTCGTTCAAGTTAATATGTTATTTGTATTTAATTATTTTAAACCCATTGCTTTCCTAAATATACGGATATTTTGTTTTATGTATTTGTATGTGCGACAATCTAAAATATTAAAAACAATGTTTAGGGAAACCAGTGCCAAAATGCCTACATCGTGACTCAGATGCCTCTGCCTCATACAGTCGTTGACTTCTGGAGTATGTTGTATGACCAGCAATGTGCGACTATAGTTATGCTGAATGAATGTAGCAACGATACCAAGGTAAAAGGCTGCAGATACTGACGAGAGAATAATATTCTAGAGAATAGAGGCGATGTTTGCGTCATATTAAAATGATAGCTGACATTTAAGCTTATTTTTGATTTTTACAAATTCATACTACATTAACATCGTCTTAAAATACAAAGTTCCATTTATCTCAACAAAAGGCGTAAATTTTCTTTGCCTGATAACACCACTAATACACCTGAGTTGTTGATTTCCTCAGACAAGTGGTGTGTACTGGCCAACGGAGAAAGTGACCTCTTATGGTCCTTTTAATGTAGAAATGATCTCTACGTGCCAGAGCGGGAAATGTATCACCGTTAATGAGTTGAGGGTTACCAATTCTAAGGATGTGAGTACGATTTCCATAATTATGTAACCGTTTGTAATAATGATCTAAGCTCAGGCAAGAAGACGACGGGTTCTCTTCAAACTTGAGACAGCAACCTATGATGTTACGCGTTCTGAATAAAAAAGGCTATATATTTCTGTTCTATCGTATTGGAATATTGACATAGGTATCCCAAATGGAGTGTTAATCTTAAATAAAACCGCCCATTTAAAAGGGATTTACTATGAATATAACAAACGCTGTTATCACTATTATTTTCCTTCAACTTTTATAGCACTCGGGCTCCGCAAGAAAAGTATGCCAATTCCAGTTTCACGACTGGATGACTTCAAAACCAGTGCCGCCATCACCGCGTGCGTTTCTTGAGCTGTTTGATGCTGTTCAGCAATGGCAAAGGAAAAGTGGAGACACTCCCATAACTGTTCACTGCATGTGAGTTGTTACAGCCACCCAGATAAAATTATATTAATTTAATATGATACACGTAAGTGTAATTCTAACGTCATTTTTCTGCCCTTTCTGTTGAACCTTTAATTCAATAAACAATATTGTATAGTCATTATTGCATAGTCACTAATGTTTAGTCAGCAATTTTCTATCAACTGAGCATACCGAAAGTCATTTAATCTTTTTTTTAATAATAAAGGAACGGTGCCCACCAGAGCGGGTTGTTCTGTGCCGTGGCTCGCATACTGGACAAGCTGAAGGTGGAGCAAGAAGTGGATGTCTTCCACACGGTGAAGGCTGTCAGACAAAACAGACCACAGCTGATCGATAGCAAGGTAACGTGATAACAATACGTGTCTCATTTTGGTGATAAACATGTACCTTCACACTGTAAGTTGAGACCGCCAGTAAACACAAGACGCTTTGATAGAAATAAAGTGCCCTAATTTACAATACACAGCTTTTCAAAATATTACACATACATATCAATCATTCATTTTCTTTGAACCTGATTTATCTATAGACGCATAATTGTATATGTATTTAGCATGTGTTTCGTTTTATAGGAACAGTATGTATTTTGCTACGATGTGGTTGAAGAATACGTCCGTAAATTTGACACGCACGTTAACCTCCAGATGTAGGCTTGTGAGTGAACCTGCAATCGTAACCAAGCAGTTACCGCCATGGAAATAGAAATTATGAGTTATATGTTTTAAAAGTTATCTTATTTTATGGGGAAAGTACTGCAGTGATATTTATATCAGTGGCTTTCAATGAAGGAAAATAAAAACTTTGATTATCGCTTCTTTGAGCAGAGGGGCAGCTGCGGGTACATGTACAATTCACCAACATCAAAACTGTGACACTTGAGCAGTTGTAGTCAGTCAGTTTATGGAGCAATGGGATCCTAAGGAACATTTAAACACCTTTAAAGGTTACATTTTTTCTTTTGGATCAACACTGACCTAGATCACGACTGAGATGAATAACCACCAGCACGTGTGTAGTTAGCTAGCTCACCGGTATGGGTGATATAGTCCATTTCAAAACATGCTTCGAATTCTTTGAAAGATACGAGTGAGCTAGCAGGAATGGAAAGTATCACCCAGTCACAGAAAACTTTGATTGAAATTGCTTACTTTTTGGATACCCAACAATACCAATTAATGACTGTGTCCCATATAACAGCAGCAATACATGTGACTGCATACTCCAGAGATTGAAACTAATGTGCCTACAATGTACAGCATCTTAAAGCCATCGAGTTATAAAATCAATTGTGTATTGAGAAAACCCAGCATTCAGAATAATTTAGTCATTATGGTTTTCAAACTAAGTAATCCATACTTACTATATGTATTTTCTTCATATAGCGATGTGCCTACATTAATACCGTTGTCATTGTAACAGATTCTTGCAATTTTCAAACATTAAAGGATACAAAGCAAGATAGTTAGATGTTATGTACATGCATGAAATAATGTTATGTTAACCCATGTGAACAGAGAATATTTTTCCGTGAGAACTTACCAGGATGGACAGAGTTAATTTACATACATATCATATAGCACCTTGCTGTAGAACTGAGTTTCCCTAATAATGGGCACAAGGCATTTTTCCTATATTTTTGTGTGTGATAAAACTTCCCCTTTATATACTCGGACTGTTGATTAGAGTCTAGCGCTATTTTTTTCAAAAGATATGTTTTATATTTAATTAAATGAACTAATTCAGATGACCACGTTACTGTTCTATGGGCCACGTGCGTGAAATTCACTGACCTCACTTAAGGTTGGATGTGCATGAAATGTAAAGAAAACGCACAATGGTATATGTGCTTTCATATTAGATATCGAAATCCACAATTCTTCATTTTCATGACAAGGTTCATAGATAATGCAGTGAATGAATTCTGACCTTGCGAAAAATAAAAAGGTGTTTACTGCTCTAACTCACGAAAAAATCCACATCTAACCAATTAAATTAAAAAAAACGCAACTAGGTTACAATATGCTTCGTTCAAGTTACATATGTACGCTAAAGTTATTAAAACAATGTATGCACTGAGTCTCATAGCAGACACGGGAATTCGAAGCCCCAAAAATATTTATTTACTTAACGTCGGATTTCAACTTAACCACCAACCCAAAAAGCAACGTCACTGAGTATGTTTTTTTTTACATTTTTATCCTCTAGAGCGTAAAGAAATCTTTTTATATCAATCGACCCGAGGTACAATACCGGTAACACAACAGCAGTGCGCTAAGGTATGTGTCAACTGTAGTAAAGGAAGAAATGGCTGCCCTGCCCAGGATAACTTGCTTCCTGGTTGTTTGGATGATATTTTTAACAGGTAAACCGGACGAATTATTACATATAAAATGACAGACATTATCTCAAAATAATAAGAAAGCTATAGTTTGAGTACTATTGCTGTTAACCGTCTTGTTAACGTGTATTTTTGGTAACTGTGACGTATGTCTGCTCTTTCATACTATAGTGGTGTACACGCTGTGGTGACCCGAAGGGATTTAATGAAAATCGCAGAAAGAATGTCGGACCTTACAGGCAAAGCTTCTGTGTTGTGTAAAATGGAACAAATGAATTTTCTCAGTACATGTAGGGTGTATTTACAGTGCGCTCTATCCTCAACAATACATTGATATGTTGACCTTCATGAAATGACTTCTGACTACTATAGATAGGCGGACCCGGGCTTCCTTTTCCTTAACCAAACTGTGGGTTCTGCCTTAGTGGTTTAAATGAGGAAAAAATACTTGTCGCACTGTCAATTAACGTTAACATACAAGTACTTCACTTCACTTTATATTCAGTATCTTAAAATCCGTATTTGTGTCTGTAAATTACGTTAAAAAATATGATTTGAAAACAGGGCGTTGCTTGACCGGGTCCGTGATTATATTTTAGTTGCTAAACCCAGACCTCTTTTAGACGTAAGCATTTCAATGGATTTTGACAACTAGGGATCCCACAGTATATTCCAGGCCAGGACACGACGAGGAAGTAAACGTGAATTATATAAACATGGCCAGGTTTCGTTTTCAAATCAGGTGTGTGGTCGGAGGAGGGAGAACAATAGTATCAAAAAGACGGTAGTAAAAATAATGTAAAGCAGAAATGACTGAATAGAACCCGAAAACATGGATCAATGAATAAAAATATTATAATGCAATTTTAGCCCCGACAGTTATAATTTAAGGCAAGACATAAGCATATACTATCAATTCTTGTTCGTTATAGATTAGCATTCGCCAATTATATGTATAACTCGCCACTATAATAATGAGGCAGTTTGCAGTGTCCGTAAGTATTTGATGGATAGTGCAACTGCACATTTGGCGTTGGATGCACATTTTTCCACTTTGTGCACGATTTGTTCATAATGATTGTGTTATTATTTAACGTTAAAAGATGGAGGTGGCTTGTTTGCTGTATGTAGAGTGAAACTTTTGCTGGTTATTACTTCTTTCTTTCACCAGTGTACCTATGTCTGTGCTGTATGGAAGGTGACGGTTACTTTGGCTGGCAGTGTAACACAACAACTGGGTGTTTCTGTAAACAAGGAGAGACATGTCGACGGACTCTAGGAATATGTCCTGAACACTGTGTGGACAACCCCTGGGGAATAGGATGCCATGATGGTGAGTGCATGGGGTTTAAGAGATCTTATGTATTGGGCTATTAGGTAGAAGTTATATTTTAAAGACCTCGGCATAAAACGGATCCCTTGATGCGGCACTGGGTTGTGGTAGAGCATCTCGTATAATGACTGTATATTTTTGTGAAAAAAATGATTTCAGCAAAGTTTCTTTATTTTGTGTATGAAGGTCAATCCTGTGCATAGTCTCCATTTCTGCCAGAAAATATTAATATTGCCTACGGAAAGCCAGCCACACAATCCGGTACCTACAGTAAAGACAGTTATTTCTGGAAAAAAACCTTTACAGAAAGTTTGTTTATATGAGTGTATTAAGTCAATATTACCTTAAACAATTTCACTGAAAATTGTTGTCATTTTCATTCTAGAAAATATCAACTTAGCCTATGGAAAGCATGCCACACAGTCAAGTTCTTATATTAATGGTAGCGAAGGCGTAAGTTATCCACCACATCTTGCAGTGGACGGAGACAACAGCACTGATGACCTGAAATGTATAAGAACGAATTCACAGGACAAGCCCACCTGGAGTGTGGACCTAGGGGGGTTATATGTAATTCGTAGAGTTGTATTGATAAAACCCACAACATTTGCTGACATATGTAAGTTTGACATCATGGATATGTAATTTGCTTTAATAATGCTTTTTTGTCGCATTTCACTTATTTATTTACCAGTAAGGGCTGCGTCTGTCTAGATGGTATATAGAAAATATATTAAATTCCTATCGTTTTACCAGGCCACTTTCAAGGTGTCCAGCTCTGCATTAACAACAACACGGCATCGGATACTGGATGCAGAGATGTATCTGTTCCTAATGAACAGTGTTCAACTGCAGTGTTAGAGTACGATATACATCCACCAATCTTGGCGCGCTACATCAAGTTACGAAAAACTGGAGATCAAACATTGCGGTTGTGTGAAATCATTGTTAGGGGCTACATGTATCCTTGTAAGTCGATTTTGTGTAGAAGAAATATTACCAGAATGATTGTTTTTTTTTAAATTGATTTAATATATACATGCTAGATACATGATTTTTGAAGATTTTCGCCCTTTCTGTTTATAATGAACTGCAAATAATAAAACAACCACTTTTATCATATAATATACACAAGGAATTAGATGCATACACAGTTAGAGGTTTAAATAACCTGTATGTGCATCTAAATGTATGTTACTGATGAATGGTATGGAAGTGATAAACATTCAAATGTATTAACTTACTGATGAAGAAACTGTAGGTCATATATTGAATTTCAGATAATGTCGCTCTTGGAAAAACAGCAAATCAAACCAGTGTGGCCGCTGGTGGAGTTGCAAGTCATGCTATAGACGGGAATGTGAACAAATATTTCTGGGTTGGGTCGTGCACTCACACAAATGAAACACTATCCCCCTGGTGGCGTGTAGACCTGGGCCAGAAGTACGTGGTTTACAGTGTAACGCTATTTAACAGAGGCGATACTAGTGACTGTAAGTATGCGTCTTGAGGAGTTTTTGTCATTAGAATCCGTTGTACTGGTGTCAACAATCGTACAGACTTGAGTGTTTGTGCACGTGCGTGCGTGCGCCTGTTTTATGGCGCTGAAACTATAAACACCCACACTCAAAATACATTTTAGTCAACCGAATAGTGTTTTACGCGTATACTGATGGTAAACTAAACACAAACAAATTTATTTTGTGATTTTTAACATTGGCGCTGTTTTCGTGAAAACACAATACCCCCCCCCCCCTACACACACACACACATTTGCAGGTTTGTCATTTTCAACACATTTAAGATGCGGTCTATTTCGCCATCCCTTCAAATTAGACATGTCTAGTACCCCAGATCATTTACATTTAAAAAGGTCATTAAAATGGTCTGGAAAACGCTTCATAAGTCATATACATGTATATATGGATTCACAATAAAGAAACGTTTTATCTAACTTTATACTGTTAAATATCCTGATCCTGTTCCAAATTATCCTTGATTCTGCTTACATGTATATATATATACACTAGAAGATCCACCGTTTTGCAAAGTTTGTCAGGCTGGGCAATTGATCGTTCGGCAAATACTCGTATATAACACAGTGAAGGAAGCCAAGTTTCCAATACTTCATATGTAAAGTGCTTGTTTTTTTCCCATTTCGTTCCTTATACCGTTTACCTTTGGGGTGGGAGAAGGGGGCGCCATAAAATAAAGAGAGGCCCACGTGCGCACCGTGCCCTCTATATGTTAGCCATTGCATGCTGTGAAACAACTCTGACCCTGTATGTTTGTCAATCAGTAATAAAAAAATCAAATGAAGAAAGATATCTAGAGAATGCTTTATATTTATCTTGTATCATGTAACGTTATACAGGTATCAATTATACCCCACATGTACGTACATGCATCCACTTGCTGTATCTCTGTATTAACTTTTAGCCGGTAAAAAGTTAAAAAATATTCAAGTATTGGTACGTAACAGTACAGATACCGACAGCGGAGACGTATGTGCATTGCATGACACTCAAGTGCCCAGTGGTGGAAGTATAGAATTGCCGTGCATAGTGCCATATATTGGGCAAGTCGTGATTGTCCAGCTGCAGTACACGGCACCTTTAATACTCTGTGAAGTGATTATTAAAGGGTACAGGTATGGAGGTAAGTTTTAAACAAATTAAATATTTTACTTCTTTACGAAGGTAATTGTATCAATACTATGAGTTGTTTCAGATTTATTTATTTTGAAATATGGGTCTTTTACGAATCATACTATACTATCCCTTTAGAATTAGCATAGGCTAGTCTTTTCTTAAGATGTTAATTTATGAAATAATTCAGTAAATGATTACTCTTATCTAATGGAACTTTAAATTCGTTATTCCCTCTTAAAAGCTTTCTACCGTGTAATAAATAACCCAAATTCATTACTATTCTGAATTGTAAGGCTGATCTTATTATTGATTGGTAAACTGTTATAAAAACTTTGTTCTTTGAAGTTGGCTGAAATAAAATGCTTTGAACACGTCTCTGAATACAAAATTTAACGTGTTCACCCCAGTTAAAGTTATACCCAGCAAGTGACCAAGTGACATTTTCTACGCATTCACTTTTTATTGAAAATGTGCTGAATATTAGATTTCAGTTTTTGGTGAATATTAGGTCCATCGATTTGGTCTTCCTGCATTTAGTTTCATGGAATAACATATTATAATATATTATAATCTCGTAGACTTCAAATTTCAAGAAGACTTAAAAGTCTTAAAAGTCTTCTTGAAATTTGAAATCTACGAGATGCATTTCGATACACGTTTAACTGTTCAAGAGTTCATACGAAATTGGTTATTACAGGTACAATGTTTTATTTTGTGCTTTCTATATCAAAGGGTGTAAAAACATGCAATTGTCATGATTTCGATCATACAACGTATTTTGTACAGATAACAGCATATATTTAATTTTAGATTGCAAGAATAAAAACTTTGGTCCCGAATGCAGAAATCGCTGTAATTGTAGAAATACCGATGAACAGTGTCATCCCGTGTATGGAGTCTGTATATCTGGCTGTGCTGAAGGCTGGCACGGGAAAAATGGGACATGTCAAGTGGGTATGTGACGATCCTTGTCTCAGAAAAGTATGCCAATTCTTACGTTAAAATGATTCTCCAGGGATCTGACATATATACTTGAAATACATATTTGCATTTCTACGTCTTCCATGGATAAGGATGTTCCAGGTCAATTGGACCGTTTTCAATTGTCTTCATTCATTGGCCTATCCTCTGTATCTTTATTTTTATTTATTTTGCAGATACGTCATCACTCCCGCATCTCACCACAGCACCGAATATGTCATCAAGGACACAAGATTCACTCACCATTAGTTGGCAAAAATGGTCATCCAAGCCCGGCTCTGGGGTTCTTCACAGCTACGTCGTTAGAGTTTGGCGGTGGATATACCTACACGGCAGTGTAACAGTACCACCGGAAAACCATACAGCCACTGTGAATAATCTTTCTATGTACACAGAGTACAATATCACTGTAACCATCACGAATGAAGCAGGGTATTATGGTTTTTCTAGTCCAGCAACCACCACAAGAACATGTGGAGGTAAGGTGTATAGATTTTATAGCGAATTGCCTTAATAATAATTTGATTTTGCAACCGTTTGGATCACACTTTTAACCAACTACAAAAATCCATTGTAATATTTAAAGGATGTCAAATATTTCAGGCAGTTTAATGCAGTTGATATTTTTTCAGTTCCCGTGGCACCACCAAAACCAAACGTCCGTTCTCTTCTTGCCTCATCGAAAAGATCTGCTTACATAGAGCTAAATATAACGGTTTGTATATCACCAAATATTAACCGCACCATGCCTTTTTTTAATGTTTTGAAAATAGGTCACATTGTATTTTGATGTCACTTCATGTTTAATAAATTATGTCGTCATGAAAATGGACGTTTAAGATAATCTGTGGCGATTCTTGTAATATTTGGCATGATTGACTCAGGAAAATCACATATCTTTCAAATGCATTATAATTGAGGTTGAATTAATATGTACCTGTATATAAGAAACATACCTGTATCCTTGTATCATAAATATTATCCTTGTATCATAAATATTAAAAGAACACACACACATTTAATATACAATATTTATACACAGGGTGTCAGCTATAAACCCCTATTTATTTGTCTTGAAAGATACATGTTATATATTGGATATAGGGAATGAACCGAGATATCCATAGATGCGACGGGTTTGCAAAGTTAACCGTGCGATATGAGGGAGAATTCAATCACATTGGCACGGCAGATGTGCTGCATGTCAAAGAAACGCAGTCGATTACCATTACCAACCTCACAACATATAGTAAATACACCATCTACCTGACAGCAGTTAACAACTTACTACTGCAAGGGCCACCAGTGACAGTGATGCATACTACAGCTGAAGGGAGTAAGGTCTTCTTTCAGACAATAGATTTTTTATTGTATATGTAAGTGAACAGTTTTCCTGAGAATGGTAATGATATTGTTATTTCTATAGCAAAATTACTGTGAGCTTTTGACTGTTATATCCAGGGAATGAGGTGATGGAGACTTAAGGAAAGTACTATTGCTTTGTATTACAGTTCCAGCAAAGATGGAGGCACCAAAGGTGACATCTACTGGAGACAGCTTCATAGAGATTACATGGCGTGCGCCGTCCCCTCCAGGTGGCGTTATCATCAGTTACGAGATATCATACACTCAACAATCCGACCAGTGGGAAATAATAACGACTACTGCAGACATCTATAGACATATTATTGGCGGTTTACAATTAAATTCCACTTACATGATTCGAGTAAGTAAATTTCATACTGAATCCACGTTACTGTAAACGAAAAAGTGATTGCTTCCAATGTATTTTATAAAAAATAAGTTGATGCGCGTTATTTCTCTCCTCTACCTCCATATATTTCCCATTCTGAACATTTTTTCATTACAGATCCGTGCCAAAACTACTGTCGGCCACGGCGAGTATAGCGACCAAATACAGGCAAAAACGAACCAAGAGAAAGGTATCTCACTTTTAACAGCCAAATTAAACGTAACTGAATTCAGTATCGTAGAGAGATTTTGCGTGGCATCTGTTTGCAAGCATCACTTATTTGTATGTTTTAAGTGCTATAATTTGCAAACTAATTTGTACATGGTTTAGAATAAAGTCTTTATTCTTCCAATGTGTGGTGTTTTATTTAGAAATGTTCCAAGGACTTGAACGTTAATAAACCGCTTTCCTACCTAGTATCTTCTTCCTTCCTAGCCACTCCGGCCCATGTCACAGGTATAAATGGTGGCGCTGCAGCAGGGGGTGTCTTGGGGGTTGTGGTCCTAGCGGCGGTAGTTGTGGTTGTAATTGTCATATATAAGAGGTAAATTTATATAGATTAGGATATACACTATTACTTAAGCTAACGTAAGTGAAATTATATGCATGTGTGTATGCGACAAAAAAGCATCTTACCGAGTGGTCATACTCAGTAGATACGATTGCGTGTACCATTTATTCACAGTGTAACAACTACATGTAAAGGTAATACACTCAATTTTATTATTTCGCTTTGTTTCTTTGCATGAGAATCATGACCATGTCCAAATATCACTGACATAGGTAAACTTATATATCTTGCAGAAGACAGCACCTTAACAACTCTAATGAAGTTGACGCATTTTCTGAACTGCAAGGAAAACAAGGTAATAAACATTTAGTAAATATGTGCTGTAAGGACCCTAATACTGCTTTCCAAGGGAAACCCAAAATATTTCTGATTTAACTTTTTTCGCTTCAGATGAACTCGTAGAAGAATTGCCGAGAGAAAATATGAATGAAAATACCGACGACGAGCATCTCTATGGCAATATTGATCAAAGCACAGAAATCCCTGTAGAGGACATTTTTGAGGTCATGAAATTAAAAACAAGAGATGTTCTTAAGGCTGAATATCAGGTACCGTATGTGTGTGGCTGCGTTAAATGTTTTCAATTGGACTGGTTCATCTTTGATATGCGTCAAGCAATGAGAAAATAAGTAAGTGAACCTCTCAGGTACAAAACAGTGTTTCGATTGATATAACACGCTTTAATTGTGTCCACGTCTCACTTTTCATAACTGTGATCGAACAATGTAAATTAAGAAAAGAAAGTGAAGTGTGTGCAGCCTGTCACTGATATCAATTCACTGCATGTGCATAAACAAATATTAAAGAAACCCAAAACTTTTTCAGAAATTCCCTACCGTATTTGTTTGTCCCTGTGAAGCCGGCCAAAAGCGAGAGAACAAACTAAAGAACAGGTTCCAAAACATTATGCCATGTAAGCCATCGAAGTTCGAAGTTATGTCGTCAAATAAATTGTTTTTCAAAACTATTCAGTTAAAAACTATTAATAGTTTCCAAACTTAAGGTTACAGACGGGGGAAGGGGGGAGCATGGCAGTGTGGTCAGAAATGTGTCTATCTTCTTAACCGACCAACCTTCACCAACATATTGCATATCAATAGAAAAAGCTTATTTCAACTGCTTTGCATTTCATCTCGTTATATCTCTTTATTTTATTACGTAATAGTTACGTAACGCTTCATATATTATCTCAGAGAAAGGTTTTACCAGAACTAATTAGAACCTCCAACCTATGAATGATTGCGTTTATTCATTTGATCTAAGTTTTGTCTTACAGAATTTGTTTATATAATCAGCTCCGTTTTCAAACTAAGAGTTTTTCAGTCATGGTAAGGGCATCGTTGAATTGGTAATTTTGTAAATTGGGATATCTTTAGTAAATCACATATCAAGGATTTGAGTTACATTTCTGTTGATGCTAAAGGAGGCAACGACCTTTACCATCTAAACGCGTGTTTGTGTATTGGACTTTCAGATTTTAGCATTATATCCCCTTAAATAATGAAATTTAGGCTTTTAAATGATATGTAACGCGTTGTTATATCTCGGTCAGCTAAAAAGGTGTCACGTTACCAGCACCCGAATACTGTAACCTTAAATCCGAGTTACCTATTAGTGTATTACAACGAAGCCACAAGTTTAAAGGGATAACAACTCTTCGTATGAAATTCATATTTCACAATAAAGATACATTGTACACAACTTACAGAAATAAAATAATTTCCCTTTCACCACCAAATTCGCAATTATTCTAGGATCTGAGTTTGCCACCGGATCACGTAACGTCTATAGATGTCTATGCTCTGTAATCTCTTAAAAAATTCTAACAAAAATATATTTAAATACCATGGACTAATATTAAATGTCGGAATCGATCCACTAACCATTGGTAAGTATGGGAAAATTGTTGTTTACCCTAGGAAAATCCATTTTCTGGCCAAAATGAACAGCTGTTATCCCTTTAAGCACGTTTGTATTTAACTATAAATGTGATTATAATGATGTGATTTTATAACGATTTCTTATTTTCCATCAGACGACCATAGCCGAATTGTACTGGATCTTTTGCAAGGTGATCCAAACTCTGACTACGTCAACGCAAACTACATTGATGTAAGTTTACTATAACACACTGTATGTTATTTACCATTCTATTTCGCTCGTGATAATATGCTCAAGCTACTAACAAATACAAAGATGGCCTAAAACAAATAGCCAAAATGTACCAGAAGCCAAATGTGCTCTACAGCAGATACCCAACAAACATGAAGTCTCGTTTACGTAATCCAATTGGCTGTGATTAATTACTTTATTTCCTTAAATAACTGTAGTCAGGGATGATATATATCATTTTTAACTGAAACAGATGCCATATTTGCACTTTTTTATTTCAGGGATATAAGAGACCACGTGCATTTATTGCTGCTCAAGGTAAATGTGATATTTTAATTGATTAGTGACAAACATACACATGCGCCCTCACACACACACATACGCACACACACTTTCGCTTTGTCAATTTCAATATTTGTCACTATTGGCGACAGTTTGAAACATGCTGAAAGTCATCTTTGTTACATAAAAAGCTATTGTACATGTTTTCTATTCTGGTGTAGGTCCAAAACCGAATACCGTGAAGGACTTTTGGAGGATGATTTGGCAAGTCCACACTCCACAAATTGTAATGGTGACAAAAACTGTGGAAATGGGCAAGGTAATAACAACAGTATCATCCGATAGAACGCGCGTGTTCCATATAATAAAAAATTGGGAAGTGAGCTTAATATGTATTGTATAACATTACGTTCTTTTATGACTCATCATTATTTAATGATATATAATAACCTTACAACATTTCTTTCACTGGAGGGACCTTTCAATAAAAACGGCCGTCAATGGCCAATTTTCGAACACCATACTACCCAGTACTTTAATTTATCATTTACTTATGCTTTCGTTTGTGTTAATGGCGAGACATAAAAACAGTTAAGATTAATGTTTAAAAAAATTAAGATTAGTTGAGATGAGATTAAATTGAATGAATTGCTTAATTTGAATCCGTCATACGCTTGACATTGCGCGATGAAGATCGACACGAGCATTCTCCGTGAATTTCACCCTCTTATACAGTTTCTGGTACAAGACCTTAAATCTAATTTAAAAACCATCCCGTTTTTTCACTATAGCAAAAATGTGAGCAGTACTGGGCAGACGAGGGAGTGAAACAGTTCGGTGAAATAGAAGTGACTACACTGGATGAAATTCAAGGACAGGACTATTTTGTCCGAAATCTGAAGTATTGTAAGGTAAGTAGAGTTACTGAATATTGGCACGATCCAAAATAAACCACCGCAAAGTGTTCTTTTCTTTTTAAGTTTCATTGGAACTATTACAAAAGTAAAACTGTGACTCGTTAGATTTTCACGTAAATCTTTTCAAGTCTCTGTGTTTTCTCGAAGGTTGGAGAACCAGCAGTCCGTATTGTTAAACAGTTCCACTTCACCGGTTGGCCTGACCATGGTGTGCCTGTTGACTCAACGGCTTTGGTAAAATTCCGAGAGGAAGTTAAGAAGTATCAAAGTCAGGTTCAAGACCAAGGACCTATCATTGTACATTGCAGGTAATACACGTCTTTTTCGTTTTTTTCTTAACACATATCAATATCAATCAAAAGGAATCTTCACTATGTATTTGGTTAATTTATTCAACATTCTTCAAAATTTTCTATACTCTTCAATTTCAAGACAATTAAAACAATAAAGGGTATCGAGTTATTCATTAACCCTGACTAACATGTAATAATTGACAAAGCAAAACCTGATGACTGATCGAAATGCGTCTCCGTTACATTTAAGCGCTGGGGTTGGTAGGACCGGAACTTTCATAGCACTGGACTACCTGTTTGAACAAGTGCTTGCTGAAGGAAAAATCGACATATATCAACTCGTCCAAGAAATGCGAGCATCGCGACCGAAGATGGTGCAGACAGTGGTAAAGCACTTTATCTGTAGAATCGACAAGATTATTGTTTGGCGCGTTTACACTATTCAGGGTGTATATTGAAACGTGAGAGTGTACTCAGTAAAAAATCTTAAACCCTGGAACAGGGGTTTCACAATAATTTACTTAAAACAGTTGAACGCATTGCCATGCTACATGTAATGGCTTGCGATAATCCATTTAATTGGTGCTATGTATGAAATAAAAAGGGATAGAAGTATTGCACTCATTACTTGAATTTGGTGGGTTCGTCCTCACTGCTGCGTATTTTATTTTAAAGACACATTTGTTACAGGAGCAATATTACTTCATCCATGATGTGATGTTGGAAGAACTGCATTGTGGTTTAACCTCTATACCAGTGCAAGATTTTGCCACTCGTCTGCGGAAACTGAGAAGAAGGAACAAGTCGGGACTGACCAAAATGGAAGAAGAGTTTGTGGTAGGTCGTGAAAAAACGGTTCTTTTTGTTTCTCAATGTTTTTCCAAGCCCTGGGTTATATGATTAAAGTTAGATTTATGTGAGCAACTCTGGACATGGTGCTAGATGGATGGTGTGGGTACCTTTGAATATTTTAAAAACCATTTATTATTATTATTATTGTTGTTGTTGTTTTCGTTGTTGTTGTTTTATGCTCCGTGACAAAGAGTCCGCTTCCCCTTCATCTGTACAGGTTAGCCTCGCCCTAGATTTTGACCCACTTAGGTCAGATTAACCCTAACCATTATAACTATATGGAGGGCGGACTTTCTGTCACACGGACCCTCAGTTTCGTTACATCGGTACATGATTATCTTTTTCTGCTGAGCAGATACTAAACCTTATGTTGCCTGAAATAGAAGAAAGCTCCATCAAGACGGCCTTGGAACCCATCAACATTGAGAAGAATAGAGTGAAAAATATTGTTGCAGGTATCATTAAAACAAACCTCCTCAGTTTTACTTTCATGTTCTACATTTCTCTCTTATTACTTTATTATTACTTAAAGTTTACTTTTATTATAGCATAATTATCGGCCCGCGTCTTTTACCCTTTTTATTGCTCGTACAAATGTATACATCTACACCGTACATACACTTGTTCTTTTTTTATTCACTCCTACTTACTAAGAATAAAAATAAAATCTTAGATATGGTTGTATTTATAGTCTTTGGACTATGAGAGAATTTGGACTATATTTTAAGGTAACCACTGCAGACCATACCTTGTGTCATACGTGAAGGACAGCACTGACTACATTAATGCGGTGTTCATAGATGTACGGTTTAAGTATATTGATCATGAAGAATCATTAAAATTTTATTTAGACAAATATAAAATCTAACTATGCAGGTATAATTTTACTGAAATAAATTTCATCTGCTCTGTTCATAAATGACATACAGTATAACACTCTACAAACAGAGTGGATGACGTGTTTGTGAGTATTGTTAATTTTTTCGATTTTCAAGTTTGATTTTACCTGAATAATAGGCATCTCTTAAAATTATGCAAGATCTTCAGGGAGCAGAAATCTGTTTTTATAACCTTGCTATGATATATTATTGAGATACTATAAATACCAAATTCCGTTAATAAATCGCTTGTTATTAGGAACCCTTTATCAGAAATCTTACTTTTTTTAGGGATACCAACGCCAAGATGCCTATATCGTGACGCAGATGCCTCTGCCTCATACGGTGGTTGACTTCTGGAGTATGCTGTATGACCAACATTGTGCGACTATAGTTATGTTGAATGAAGCGAACGAAGATAGCAAGGTAGAAAATACAATTATATCGAATGGGTTTAGTCGGACCTTATTTTGCACTTCTACAGTGTAACAAATGCTGGTTGCTAAAGCTGATTTTAAAAATGTGAATAAGCACATCATATGCGGTTGGTTTTTTAAAAGCAAGTTTCTTTATTATACATTACATATTTATTCCCCATTGCCTGATAACATACTTAGCAGCTAAATTGGCCTTTTCCTCAGACAAGTGCCGTGTACTGGCCGGTAGAGGAGCCGACTACTTACGGTCATTTTACTGTCGAAGTGATCTCTACGCGTCAGATTGGGGAATCTATCACCGTAAGGAAGTTGAAGCTGGTTAGTTCAAAGCGAGTAAGTATATTTTTCATGAAACAAATACTATTGCCGTTGTGATTTACGTAGGTAGGACTTTTATGCTGATTGTCGATTTCTCTGTAAAGGACCAGTGTTCGATTGAGAGAGGCACTATTAACGTCAAATGCCCAGGTCGCTTTGTGAATCGACCAATAATAATATAGCGTAAGGTTGTATTATATTATATAAAAAACGACAATTAAACAGTACAAAATATTTAGTTACAATGACACTCTGATTATTATTTCTTTGACTTATTTAGCACTCCGGCCCTCCAAGAACTGTCTGCCAATTCCAGTCTCATGACTGGATGACATCAGAACCAGTGCCGCCATCACCGCGTGCGTTTCTTGAGCTGTTTGACGCAGTTCAACAATGGCAACAAAAAAGTGGAAACACTTCCATAACTGTCCACTGCATGTAAGTAAAACAAGACACAAGCTTTTATATAATAATAATAAAGTTTATGAACACAAAAGGGAATTTCCTATTTGATTTAAACGGCCAACCTGGCAGGATGCCTTCAACAGACTGGTGTAAGTATATATATATATTATCACCCACTGCCGTTGTCTACTCGCATTGATCTGATGATGGTCTCTGACAAAGTTGGCCATAAATGCCTTGAGCGAATTAAAACTGTAGGGAGATTTTAGCTTGTGTTAAAATCCATACTACATTTTTTTATGATCAAACTATTTAGTTGATGACATTTTGCTCATGTGACACTGTTTTTAAGCCATCTTATATTTTTCTTTAATAAAGGAACGGTGCCCACCAGAGCGGGTTGTTCTGCGCCGTGGCTCGCATACTGGACAAGCTGAAGGTGGAGCAGGAAGTGGATGTCTTCCACACGGTAAAAGCTGTCAGACAAAACAGACCACAGCTGATCGATAGCAAGGTACATACATGCACAACTGTCTGTCATATGCAAGTCTGTTTAAATGATATACTGAGTACAGTAAGGCTGTAACAAATATCCCTTCCTCTTCAAACCTGTTACAGTTATATATTTGTCAAATTTGCTTAATATGCAAGTACATACAGTGTGTTTTATCTTGTAGGAGCAGTACTACTTTTGCTATGAAGTGATTGAAGAATACGCTCACAGGTTCGACACGTACGCCAACTTCCATATGTAGGATTTTAAAGGACACTGAAGAAGTCGCCTTCAAGGAGATATAAAAGAAAGGCTCCCTTTTTTAAGTACAGATTTTATGATTACTTGCAATCAACTGTTGTTTTTCCAAGCAACAATGTCGTTAGATAGAGGGACGAGGACACTGCTTGCTTTTCTGACCTCCCTATAAACTTTTATTTCTTTGGAAGGAGGGAAGAAATCACTGACACATACTGGAAGCGATTGCCATAGTCTAAGTTTTACATTTAGCTACGCAATAGACATACATGCAACTGAGGAATTAAGGAATAACTTAATGTTCCTGTATTTTAAGCTGTTGCTAAAAACATATAGTTTATTAATATTTTACTACTATAAATGATATGTACTCGTACATGTTATCCAGGATTTATAATGACATTACTGTATTTGTTTTTTGTCAGTATCTTTTGACAGAGGAGAAAAAAGGCTTTAAATTTCCTGCAGTATGCTTGCCATTTGTAACGTAGGAGGTACCAGGGGAGGGTGCAAGCCACCTGATCAGTGAGTCAAAGAGATAAGTAACTATTTGACCAACACTTTTTTAATGATTTTGTGAAGTTTATGGGCGATATGAACTCTCTCTTTGAGTAAAAAGTTGTGGAATTATTTTAAAGTACTCAGGAGCGCTGCAAACATCTAAGCGGAATGAATGGATCATGCTTTGTACATTCACGGGAATACATTTGCGAAGAATTTAATTGCAATGACCGACCGTTACATATTCACCAATGTGCACGAATCAACCCCCCCCCCCCGACCTTTTGCCACCAAAAGCCTACACAACATAATCCACCGCCAACCCCGTGCTACCCCAAGCCTTCCCTATGCCGACCGCCGCCTAGGGAAGGGGACCTAGCAATTTTTATGTACTTTAAATGCCCAAAATATATTCCAAGGAAGAACGGTTGACCCAACCCGAAACACGGAAAAGTCAAGGACTGTGCAATGTTCCAAAAAGCCCATTTGTTCACAAAGACTGGATTATATTAAAGACAGCCTCACTGAAATGTACTCAGTCCAAATGAGCAAGGAGCTTTGGAGACCATGTCTCACGTTGATGAACACGGCTAATAGAAATTTAAGGTGCTCTTTAAAGATCAAAGTATTATAAATGTTTATTACTTTGGAAGATCTATTGGTCTTTTTATCTAAAGGATATTTCATTAGAGGTAGTAGTATTTATTCAAGAAGAAGATATACAATTCATAACGCTAAATATAATAGCAAGGAGAGCAAAATATTCTGGATGTTGCAAATATGTCTTTATTTACCCTCGACAACTGATTAACTTCGGATACAAACTTTTCATCACAATTACAGCAAATTATTAAATGTGTCTATAGAGCCATGTACCTTGTTACAAAAATAAAATATGCAAAAACACATCTAATTTTCTCTTTTTTTGACATCGACTGTGAATTAGCAAACAACAGTCCGTTTTTGTTATGAACCGAAAAGCTGAATTTTTGCACCAATATTCATTTATCAAATATGTATGCCTGCGCGCAAGGAAAAGACGCGTACATCTGTAATGTCGTAAACCAAACAATTTTCTTCGTAAAAAATCAGCTTATTGACGAAAATGTTGCAGCCAATTCTTATACCATGTTTGAGTTAATATGTGGCAATACTTCTTTTCATCAGTAACAACGCTTACTTTATATTGATGCGCGTTCAAATAAATCTCCTTTTTCTGCTTTAATAACATGATTATGCATTTTATGAGGCAAAATGAAAGTTTTCAAATGGCATACATATCTGGTGTCGATGAATAAAAGAATAATATGAGAATATATAGACAGTGTCCGTAGTGTGACTGGACAGAAAAAAAAATGTTGAGCAACCTAAAACAAAATGCTGTTTCTCATACAAATGTCAAACTTTTCACTTGGCCAGGCAGGATTGCGCATGAAATTTTTAATAAATCGCAAAGCATAAGAGTATGCAGATTTTTTGAAGTTAAACCCCGTGCTGGTATCAATACTTCTGAAAATAGAATAAAGTTATTTAGGACTGATTCGAAAATTCAGCCTAGCTTTGTACCATACATGTACACGATGCTAAATCTTCAGACAGTATTCATATGCCTTTCTCATGTCAGCCACATTGATATGAAAGGGAACAATGCTAGATATACAGCGTATGAAGGTGTATCTTTTTCACAGACAGATTCATCTCCTCCAAAAAGTGCGCCACTTATCATGCTTGTTCACCCTTTTAATCTTTGATTTTGCGCGAACAAAAATACTCTTTTGTCAACCCACCTGAAGTAAAATACCAGTGACACAACAGCAGTGCGCTAAGGTATGTGAAGGAAGAAATGGCTGCCCTGACGAGGACGACTTGCTTCCTGGTTGTCTGGATGATATTTTTAACAGGTAAACCGGACAAATCATAGCATATAGAGTAACAGTATTTGTTTTAGTATGAATCTGGAGGAGAGTTAAAGTATCTTGATCGACGTGTGATCAGTATTTTTATACGTGATTAACATCTGTCAATTTACTGTTTGTGACGTGGGCGATGAGCTGACCCAGCCCGAGTTCAAACCAGAGTGTCATGAAAAGCGCCTAGAGAAAAGCCAGACCGTATATAACCAAAGTGTTTGTCTAGTCTGAGAGGCGCCTTCTTTTAATTATTTTATTAAATTGTAGGTCGATATGCACCTGTATGTCGATCTTAATCATTTTCACTTAAAAATATAATACTGTTAGTTTGTTTTCTTCTATCGTCAGTATACCTATGTCTGTGCTGTATGGAAGGTGACGGTTACTTTGGCTGGCAGTGTAACACAACAGCTGGGTGTTTCTGTAAACAAGGACAGAGATGTCAACGGACTCTAGGAACATGTCCTGAACACTGCGTGGACAACCCCTGGGGAATAGGATGTCATGATGGTAAGTGGGGTTTTAAAGACGTTTTGTAATTAATGTAATTCATTCAATTATCTTAGGATACGGCACTGGTAGTGGTAGGTTGTGGTTACAAATAAGGTCAATCGTTTTTATTTCTTTTTTTACATGTAGGTTAGAATTACCTGAGAGCTTTGCTCCTGAACTTTATTTTTTATTTCAGAAAAGATCAATATAGCACATAGGAAGCCAGCTACACAGTCAAGTACCTACAGCGAAGGTGGCGTGAGTTACCCAGCAAATCTTGCAGTGGATGGTGACAACAGCACAGATAACATGAAATGTATAAGAACGAACCTCTCCTACGATCCCACCTGGAGTGTGGACCTGGGGGGCTTATATGTTGTTCGGAGAGTCGTATTGATAAAACCTACTACATTTGACAACATATGTAAGTTTGACACTATGGTGATATAACTTGCCTTTCAATGCTCTTTTGATGCATTTGTGCAAGAACTACTTATTTATCCAGCCAAAGCTGTGTCTGTCCACACGCTTAGTCAAAAATGTTGTTGCGCCACCATTCCAATTATAGGTGTGATAACCTTTCTGATCAAAAGTGCGTACGGCATATATTAAATGTGTTTAAATCCTATCATTTTACCAGGTCAGTTCCAAGGTGCCCGCCTCTGCATTAACACAGCATCAGGTACTGGATGCAGAGATGTATCTGTTCCTAATACACAGTGTTCAACTGCAGTTTTAGAGTACGAGATAGTCCCGCCAATTTTAGCTCGTTACGTCAACTTACGAAAAATTCACGGAGGACGCATATTACGGTTGTGTGAAATGATCGTGAGAGGCTTCACGTATCCATGTAAGTTGACTTACATGTAAGAAATATGTTTTTACAGGTTAGAAAGTTTATGGGAGCTTTTCATGTTTTAATAGAATTATTTGATAAACTGTTGTTTATTTTTTCTGTTGATGATAAATAGCAAACATTTTTGTTTATCATTTAAAAGTAGCTTGTAATTAAATATACGTATTTTGTGTGAGACAACGCTGCTCTCTGAAATTGTATAAATTGCATTCATATTACTATATATGTAGTACCTTTAATATTGCTAAGGCTGCAAACGTATTGAAGGCGACACCACACGCGTGCGTATCAAATTTCATATTTTAGACAATGTGGCTATGGGAAAAACAGCGGAACAAATCAGTGAAGTTGCAGGAGCAGTGGCAAGTCGTGCTATAGACGGAAATGTTACCGCATATTTCAGTGCTGGGTCATGTACTCACACAGACGTAACATCATACCCCTGGTGGCGGGTGGACCTGGGTCAGGAGTATGTGATTTACAGTGTTACGTTATTTAACAGAGGTGATGGTGGCGACTGTAAGTATACATGAACGCCTTGGGAAGATTCTTTCACATTAGAATATAATTTTTGACAAACCAATGAAAGTATGTTGATGAAACGAGACTATTCTAAACAAATAAACTCGTGTGGTCAACTACGAACTCAAAGGTATTTTTTATTTATGTCTTTTCGCCGTTGGTAAATTATGGGATATCGAATCCAGTTTTAACTTAACAGTTAAAACCCTAATAACCAGGCGAAAAACTAGAGATTGCAAAAAAAGTCTGGCGGTTCAAGATATTTGTTTATATTTTTGAACTAGAATTATGAACAAACAACATCTAAAAATTAGACTTTTTCTACACAGAACTGAACGTTCGACATACACTAATTATACCAAAAGAAGTGAACATATAGAATTTGGGGCTCCTATTCGCAGCTCCTTCTGACAGTTCGATATTATCACAGACTGTTTAGGTTACAAGGGGTTCTTACATAGCCCAAGTAAGTGAAATCTGAACAAAATTTTAGTAGGAAATAAAAGTACCTCCAAAATATTAACAAAGAGATATTATGATGTAGTATAATAAACTTTAAATTTGACTTCATACATCTTATGAATACCTGTAATATAATTTCTGTAATTGTGTTTGTGATGAAAAGGCAGTACCAGAGTTTCATCACTTAAATAGCTAACAAATTACTCAATCGTTGCAACAAATGTTCCTTTCTTTACCAATAAGGTTTGTCATAATTAGTCTTACGAAAACTGTTAATGCACACGAATAACCTAAACGAAATAACTGGCTAGCTACATGTACTTTCTAACTGGATTGTGTAGCATTTTTTCTCGCCAAGCAGGCACTGCTGAACTTGGTGATACTTCTTGAAATTCCATGTTGGCAGGTGTTGCATTATATGTGTAGTGCACCCAAAGTCTTTAAATTCGGCATTCACATACCCTTATTTGGATAGCGTTTGTGATGCAGCAACCAGCCGCTAACACCCAAAGTTCAATATTCATTGGTGTCACAAGCTATATCCCTTTTCGACAGTTCGGTCTTGTCTATGTAATACGTTGTGTTTGGGCACGGGCAGGCGAGTGGGAAAAGTGTTAAGCTTCGGCAGCCTACCGACAAGCTAACTTAAATCCTTTTGGTTTTGATCGGGGCGGGTGTTTGAGGAGATGTAATTTTGGACAGGTCTCGTTTAGGTTTCCCTAGAATTTAAATCGCCACGAAAAGGCGATTTGGAGCGGACAAAGCAGTAAACCGCTGACAGACGTGAGGTAGACCACACTAAATTGAGATTCTGGTAGCCCTGAAAACTATTTTAGCTATAGTTTGAATAAAACGTTCTCCGAGCGAAAAATGCGGCTTTTATTAAGTTTGTAAGCTACCGGTATTAGCTGCAAAGAGCTATATTTTGTTTGCCTGTACATCGTCGGAGATTTATAGTGGATGTGACAGAACGTGCTGAATCTTAAACATACATCTACACATATACCGTGTGTTACTACTAATATGTAAGGTGGTGGGTTGACCTTTTCTATCCAGAAGTTAAATTTATGTGTTATTTTTAGTGTTAGTTTCTGACATTTAGAGGTGGTCAGTTGCGCCAACTTTTTGGGTATGGCATGTAACACAATTAGATATGGTGGTCATGTTACCCGGTCTGTACGACACATACTAAAACCTTCATCACGAAATTTTGTTTGTCTGCCCCAATTTTTATTTCTCAGTTTCCTTGTTCTACTTCGCCGTATTGGCCTCGCTCGACAAATAACCTTTTGAACAGTATAGACAAACCCAATTTTACTGTAATATGTAGAAAACCGACATCGTTTGTGTCCTCATTACCCTCGTTGTAATTCTTGTGTTTGAGGAGGGAATGGGGGGACCTCATAATGGAATGGAGTGACAGGTGCCTTTTGTGTTAGTGCAATTCTGATACCATTTCTCTAAAACAACATTTATGGTAAATGCTTGTGTTTATGGAGAGAACGGCAAGGTTATAGGAGATAGTTTAAGTTTAGGGTGTCTGTGGGTTATAGAACACAGAGTGTAATAGATGATCGGGGCAGTACTAGGGCACTTCTGGTTTTTAATCATTGTGGACTAAGGGTGTATTCCCAGAGATTTAGATCGATCCAGAGATTAAGATTTAGATCGACCTGACTCCCTGGGGGTTCACGCTAAATTGCAGTCAGCCGAGCGCGCACCATAGTTAATTTCCCCTTACAGCTTTTAGTAGCCGGGACAGACGCTTAAGCCGGCTAAGCTGACAGTAATCTAGTGAGACTCCCCACAGGGATAGATCGATCTAAAATCTATGGAAATGGGGTCTATGACATTGAAATACTAGTTTTGGTGCAAGACAGTCGGTTTTTAGCTGCGGTAAAGTGCGGTGATTATAATCCACTCGAACTGTTTTATCAGCTACACTTGAAGATCATTAACTTTTGATATTATATAAATTTCATTTTAACCCTCCACCATTCCCTATCACCTGGCCATTGTTTTGCCCTTGCCAACTTATTGTTCCATTGTATAGGGGATGTATGTGTGATCATTAAATTAGATTTTGTTACCATCCCCCATCTTGTAACTTTGCATCATATTACGTTACGTCATTCAAATAAATGACAATTTTCAGCCATATGGACTTATTAATTTTTTTATTCAATTTTGAGCAAAAACTTATATCTTAGGCGCCAGATCTACTTAAGTATCATGTTTGATGTATCTTTGTTTAAACTTTCAGCCGGAAAATACTTAAAAAATGTAAAAGTAGAGATACGTAACAGCACATATTCAAACAACAAATACCTATGTGCCACGCATGTTCCCCAAGTGCCCCGTGGTGGAAGTATAGAATTGTCATGCCAAGTGCCGTATATTGGCCAAGACGTGATTGTCCAGCTGCAGCACATGGCCCCATTGATACTCTGTGAAGTGACTGTCAAAGGGTTCAAATATGAAGGTGAATGTATTTTGTGCATTAAATGCATATCCCTTATGATTGCCTTTATTAGTATTTTTGTTATATTCTATACAAAGGGAAGTTTGGTGTAGACAAACGATGTTTTATGGCGACGGTTAAGTTAAGCCTCGGTCACAACCGGACGCACGAATTTTAGGATCGTACGGCCCCTGCGAATTTTAGGTGCAGTGGAGGCCGTGGAGTTCGTAGAGGTAGAGGGAAGTTTGCAATGTAAAGGCCCAAGTCTGCCTTGCGAGCCACGGGGTCCACGTGAGAAGTAGGGACGCTAATTGCAAGGTGCGATGTACTCATTTCTTGAGTTTGTCTTGATGCCTGCGTACGCGGCATGCACTCACCATTTATGAAGAGAATGCTACGCACGGCGAAAGTAATTTCCTTTTGCTTCACACTTCATTGCCTCACTCGCCTGTACTGACGTACTGACCGCGTACGTCGTTTTTGCTTCCTGTTCCCCCTTCTTTCCCTCCTTCCTTCTTTTCTTCTGTTCTCTTTGCTTCTTTCCCTTGCTTTTTGGAGGCATATTAAAAGCTGAATTTAGCAAATTTCGAAATTTTTGAAATGTTGTACACAAGGCACAAGTGTCTTTTCTGTTCTCTTTGCTTCTTTACCTTGCTTTTTGGAGGCATATTAAAAGCTGAATTGAGCAAATTTCGAAATTTTTGAAATGTTGTACACAAGGCACAAGCGACGTTATTTGTAGAGACACGAGTGTGCATCGTGAGCACGCCTTTTATACTCCTGGCGTAGGGGCGACGCACGTCCACCGTGCTTTCGACTTGGTTCGTTAGCTGTGAGGGCGTGCGTCTTACTCAACACGCAAAGGATACTTGCTCCTTCATTGTTAACGACGTGCGTCTTGGACCACACGATTCACTTGCATACTTCTCGCGAACTCCTTGCGAGTGGAGCAAGTTACGTTTGCGGCCTCGCTGTTCACAGATTATTCATAGAATCTTTTGTCCAACATCCTCCGTACGTGCTTACGGGCTGTCTGCGAACTCCAAATTTCGCAAGAAGAACTTGCCCGGCACGTGAGATTCTCCGAAAAATTTAGACGCAAACAGGCCGTAATAATATCTGGCAAAATGGAATTAATCATTTTTCTGAATCATTTACAATGTTTTAGTTGTGAAATATGTATCTCATACAACAGTTGTTATCTCTTTAAGTTTTGATATACTTCGTTTCAGAGTGCACAAATGAAAAACTTGGTCCTGAATGCAAAAACCGCTGTAACTGTAGAGATACCAATGAACAGTGTCATCCTGTGTATGGAGTCTGTACATCTGGCTGTGCTGAAGGCTGGCAGGGACATAATGGGACATGTCAAGTCGGTACGAGATAGCCATGGACTGTGGCAATTATGACCTTTCTTTCTTTAGATTTGTGTCTGGCATAATATGAGAAATAAATATTTACATCCCGAGTTGCCTTCCATATCATACCAATAGGTTGGTCCAGACCAGCATGGAATATTTAAATACAGTTTATTAGGGTTCTCTTTATTTTTCTCTTTTTTATTTTGCAGACACATCATCATTTCCGTATCTAACCACAGCGCCGGATGTGACATCTAGGACAGGAGATTCACTCACCATAAGTTGGCAAAAGTGGTCACCCCTGACGGGTTCTGGGGTTGGTAGTGTTCACAGCTACGTCATTCGAGTATGGCGGGGGGGAAATCTACTTAGGAGAGTAACAGTGTCACCGGAAGACCACACAGCCAGTGTGGATAATCTTTCTAAATACACGGAGTACAATATAACCGTAACTATAACTAATGTTGCAGGATATTATGGCTTTTCCAGCCCAGTAACCACTGCAAGGACATGTGGAGGTAAAATGAATACGATTTAATCGCGATTTGTGTTACTTTATTTTGCAATCGACTGGGTCACATTTAATACCCTTAACAAAATAACATAATTATAATATAATATAATTATTTATAGATTTCCTATTTCCCAACTGTTCTGCTTAAAATCAATTTTCCACATTCCAGAACCTGCGGCACCACCTGTACCAAGCGTCCGTTCACTTCTTGCCTCAACAAAAACATCTGCTTACGCAGAGGTAAACACACTGGTTGTCCGGAACCGCGCAAATTTAGATATAAACCAAATTAGAATTGAGCTCGAAATGCGGACACCGTTGGATACTTTAGTTAGGATAACGCGTTAGTGTAACCTTCCAGATTCGCTGTCTAAATCGTTACGTCTAAGTCGCTACGGAGGAAATCCACACTGACAAAAATGACCAGTTTCAATCGTTTAATGTGAACTCGTTGCCTCCTCAGGTACATTCTGCTTCTCTATTCAATATTACACACTTTTAGTACGTACTCCAGCCAATGGCTTCAAGCACTTCTTATCACTGGCTTCTTAATGTGACAGGTAAACAAGCCTTACTCAGCCTCTTCAAAATTGACACAATGTATTATGGAGAATAATAAAAGTTATGACTTGAAATTATTAAACTGCATGATCTTGCTGGTCGTCTGCGGACACTGAGACGAAGGAACAAGACTGGACTGACCAAAATGGAAGAAGAGTTCACTGTAAGTCATGGAGTAAATGTTTCCTAATTTTGAACGATAGAGTAGTTTTTTTAACATAAGAAATGATAGATTGAAAATTAAACTATTTGCGATAAGTACCCATAATTTATAATATATATATATTGTGTTAGTTTTTCTCCGTTGACCAGGTACTGAACCTCATGCTGCCTGAAATAGAAGAAAGTTCCACAAAGACTGCCCTGGAGCCCATCAATATTGGCAAGAATAGAGTGACTAATATTGTAGCAGGTAAGTTTTAAACCACTTCAAGACTATCTTGCCGTACTTATCCTCCCTTTATCATTAGTTACGTTTGCGTTTAATAACATACTTTGGCGTTTTGGTAATTTGCCGAACCTATTTATCTTGAACATTTTGCATCGACATAAATATTTCTGTAGTCTTTAATTTAATTCATCGGATGATATATTTTGAGCTGTCTTTTTCTAGTACTAGTGTTCCTTTTTTAAATTATAGTTTATACTGTCCGTATCGCAGTACTTTTTTTTTGTGTGTGTTAAACCACGTCAAAATGCTGTTGAATTGTGACGCATTAACGTTTGTTCTAAAACAAATTATTATTTTGTCTGTTCCAATATGAAGGCAACCACTGCAGACCACGCCTTACATCATACGCGGAGGGCAGCACTGATTACATTAATGCAGTGTTCATAGACGTATGGTTTATTTACTTTATACTCATAAACAATTAGTTCATCAATCTGATAAAACATTGTACATGTATCGTCTTAAAAATTTGAAAGCGGGTTCCAATTATATGTTACCCATTTTGTTCATTAAGTAAAAAGCTTATTTGCTTTTAATGCCTTTAAGACTATTGCTTTCCTAAATAAACGGATATTTTTTGTAAGTAATGCATGTATACGTGACAGTCTAAAATATTAGAAACAAAATTTTTTAGGGATACCAACGCCGAGATGCCTATAATGTGACGCAGATGCCTCTGCCTCATACGGTGATTGACTTCTGGAGTATGATGTATGATGTATGACCAGCATTGTGTGACTATAGTTATGTTGAATGAATCTAGCGACGATAGCAAGGTAAAAAATTGTAAAAACTGCCGAGTGAATAATCCTCCAGACAATATAGGTTATATTTGCGTCAAATTAAAATGATAACTGATATTCAGGCTGATTTTTGATTGTTACAAATACTTAATAAATTTATCCGTCTTAAAATACAAGCATTCCTATTATCTCAACACAAGACGTGTATTTTCTTTGCCCGATAACATCACTATTACACCTGAGTTGTTGATTTCCTTAGACAAGTGGTGTTTACTGGCCGACAGAAAAGGTGACTTCTTACGGTCCTTTTAATGTGGAAGTGATCTCTACACGCCAGAGGGGGGAAAGTATCACAGTTAGAGAGTTGAAATTGGTCAATTCTAAGGATGTGAGTACGATTTCCATAATTATGTAACCGTTTGTAATAATGGTCTAAGCTCAGGCAAGAAGACGCGTTACGCGTTATGTTACGCGTTCTATCATATATCTCTGTATTTGGAATATTGGCATATGTATCCCAATGGAGTGTTAATCTTTAATAAAACTGCCCATTTAAAAGGGATTTACTATGAATATACCAAATGCTGTTATCACTGTTAAACTCTTATTTTCCTTCAATTTTTATAGCACTCGGGCTCCGCGAGAAAAGTCTGCCAATTTCAGTTTCACGACTGGATGACTTCAAAACCAGTGCCGCCATCACCGCGTGCGTTTCTTGAGCTGTTTGATGCTGTTCATCAATGGCAAAAGAAAAGTGGAGACACTCCCATATCTGTACACTGCATGTGAGTTTTTACAGCCACCCTCGAATGCTAATCATATGTTGTGCTACTTCTCTTAAAACTGGAAACAAAGGATGAGTGCGAATAAGGGGGTAAAAGTGCCCACTTTTGTACATGAAAAATAAATTGTGAATGAATGGAAAAAAATTGATGCCAAATTAAAGTTGGGGTCTTACACTTTTATGATCCACTTAAAAATTTTTTTTTTATTGAATTTGGAATATAAAAAAATAATGTCAAAATGACCTTGTCAAATATTCATGAAAATGTGTGTTTTAGGGGGGGTCTGAATTGCAATGCTACATATCTTTAGTTATAGTAAGGTGACAACTGTGAAATTTTGTATTTGGGTACAGAAGGTGCCCATGTAAAATGTAAGGCAACATGTGGCCAATCATTGTTTGTGATCAGTAATTTGATTGCTTTATTTATACATGTAGTGCTAATTGAAAGAAGAATCTTACAGTGACTTGAGGCTAAAAGATGTTCATTTTTTATATGAGCCCCTGCCTCAGACAAGCTAATTATTCACGGTTGAAAAGACATGAATATAAGGTGAGATATATGTGAAAATCAGCTTGTCTGAGGGTTGGGCTCGATATGTACTCAAACTAAATAGGGAAATTTTCAGTCCATATGCTAGCAGGCGGCCATGTTTATTCCTGCCATGAGGTAGCTGCTACATGCTTACATAGGATGGCTAGGCAGATACAGTGAAACTTTTGTACACAAAGAACAACCCAAAATAAAATGTAGGTCTATGAAAGGAAAATAGGGGTTAGAGTCAGTAAAATATTTTCAATTACAACCAAAAAAAAAAAGGAAAAGTCATTTTCATATATGTAATGCATGCTATCATAAAAAAAAGGAAATATGGATAGGAAATAGAGTCCAAATGCAGTAAGTATATCTTACTTTCATTCTTATGTCTTAGGATAAAAAAAGATAAAATGTAAAATGTGCTTCAGATATTCAAAGTTACATTAATTATCATAATAGCAGATGTACATTGTGGTGGCTCCTACTTTATATAGAGACCCATGCATGCTGTAATAGACCCCTACACATAAAGGTGGCTTGACCCAACCCCCTCTAATGGGCATGAAAGGACATTTTGTACAACCAAAATTGTTGTCCATACAAGAGACCACCAGCCTATAACAATTACCAGAAGTTAACCAGATAAAGCAAGCTAGCCAATATACTGATGTGCATCTGCTACATGGCCAGTTTGAAATCAGTGTATGCAAGGATGCACCTGATTTAATCAGAGCCAAAATTGTTAATTAAGACACACATCTAGCCACCAGTACACATTATGGATTAAGACCTCCCATAGCAAAACTAAACCCATCAGTGGCTGGTACTGACAGTGAAAAGCTGGTTCAAAGACAGTTGGAAGTTGTGCACATATCACTTCAGTCCTGTGGTATATGAGGTTTGACATGAAGCAGGGATACAATCGAAAATTATGTTGTGGAGAAGGCTGTTTGGATACCTCACATTTACCAACATCAAGTGGTGACAGTATAAGCAAGACAAAAAGTGCTTCAGACAGCACATCTGATTAATTATCTATTGTTTCATTATTCATTCTTTTATACTCATGTTTGTATATTTTGTATAAAATAACTCTTGCATTGCATTCTATACAAGGTCTTTATCATTACATAATCATATATTAAGTACTTTTTAGGTGATTTAATTTCATTGTCATACAGATTATTGGTCATAACTGTTATTAGGTGTACTATATTTTCATTTAGTTTTTAGTTATACCTTATCATTATTTTGGTACAATTTACACCTTGTTTATTTTATGGTTTATGGAAACATTCCAAATAGCTATTTAGAGTGCTTTTACACATGATTTTTTTTTTGTTACTGTAATAGCCTTTTGCTTTTAGCATTTTTTACTATTCCTTAGAAATGTGTATTGGTTAAAAATACAATTATTTATACCAACAAAGGCTGGTCTGTGAGAAAAGTTATATAAAATTAATAAATAGGCTGAAACAAGTTTTTCTGGTAACAAGACTTAAATACAGTTAAGTGAAATCAGTGATGGCTTCTGTGAGAAAATACCGTAATATACCTCTCCCTCTCTTCTCTAGGATTAAAAAAAAATTACTTTCCCATTTACTTGTGCCACACCACAATTATTTAACACAAAACTCTTTTTTACATCACAAGACCAGTTTCATTAGAAAAAAAAAATCATTTACGTAATATAAATGCTGAAACAAGTTGCTCTGATTCATTAGACTGCATACAACAGGTAAATCCGGCTACCCCCCCCCCACATATAACTCATTAAAATACTAAGTTACGATGCCTCAAACCAAATAATATTTTTCCATGCAACAAATATATGCATAAACTTTATAATAGCAAATTATTTTTAAATTTTGACGATGGGCACTTTGCCAATGGTTATTCGCACTCATCCTTTGACTATTCAACATTCAATATTCAGATGGAATTATATCAATTTAATATAATACACGTAAGTGTAATTCTAACGCCATTTTTTCTGGCCTTTCTGTTAAACCTATAATTCAATAAATAATATTGTATAGTCATTATTGCATAGTCACTAATGTTTAGTCAGCAATTTTCTATCAGTTGAGCATACCGAAAGTCATTTAATCTTTTTCTATAATAAAGGAACGGTGCCCACCAGAGCGGGTTGTTCTGTGCCGTGGCTCGCATACTGGACAAGCTGAAGGTGGAGCAGGAAGTGGATGTTTTCCACACGGTGAAGGCTGTCAGACAAAACAGACCACAGCTGATCAATAGCAAGGTAACGTGATTACAATACGTGTCTCATTTGGGTGACAAACACGTACCTTTACACTGTAAGTAGAGACCGCTAGTAAACACAAGACGCTTTGATAGAAATAAAGTGTCCAAGTCTGCAATACACAGCTTTTCAAAATATAATACATACATATCAATTATTCATCTTCTTTGAAGTTGGTTTATCTATGAACTCACAGTTGTATGTAACTATACCCTGCGTTTTATTTTATAGGAACAGTATGTATTTTGCTACGATGTGGTTGAAGAATACGTCCGTAAATTTGACACGTATGTCAACCTCCAGATGTAGGCTTGTGGAAGAACCTGCAATCCTAACCAAGCAATTACCACCATCGAAATGGAAATCATAAATTACATTTTGAAATCAATGTTATTTTTATGGGGATCAACACTGACGTAGATCACAGTTTAGACCAATAACCACCAGTATATGTATGATGTTAGCCAGCTCACCGGTATGGGTGATATGGTCTCTTTTAAAATATGCTTCGAATTGTTTAAAAGACAAGGTGCGCTAACGGGTATCATCCAGTCACAGGAAACTTTGATTGCAATTGTTGTCTTTTTGGATGCCCAATAATTAATGATCTTTTTCGATAAGACAGCAGTAATACATATAAGTGCAAACTCCAGAGATTGAAACAAATGTGCCTATACAGTGTACAGCGTCTTTAAATGATCGAGTTATAGGCTCAAGTGTGTATTGAGAAACCCCAGCATTCAGAATAATTTACTCGCTATGATTTTCAAACTAAGTAATCTATGCTTAATTATATGTATTTTTCTCAGGTAACAGAGTGCCTACATTAATACCGTTCTCATTGTAACCGATTCTTGCAATTTTCCATTTCAAATATTAAAGGGAGATGTTTGATAATACGTACGTGCACAAAATAATGCTATATTAATCCATGTGAACAGGGAATTGAATATGTTTTCATGAGAACTTACCAGGACCGCCAGNTATTTTTCCATGCAACAAATATATGCATAAACTTTATAATAGCAAATTATTTTTAAATTTTGACGATGGGCACTTTGCCAATGGTTATTCGCACTCATCCTTTGACTATTCAACATTCAATATTCAGATGGAATTATATCAATTTAATATAATACACGTAAGTGTAATTCTAACGCCATTTTTTCTGGCCTTTCTGTTAAACCTATAATTCAATAAATAATATTGTATAGTCATTATTGCATAGTCACTAATGTTTAGTCAGCAATTTTCTATCAGTTGAGCATACCGAAAGTCATTTAATCTTTTTCTATAATAAAGGAACGGTGCCCACCAGAGCGGGTTGTTCTGTGCCGTGGCTCGCATACTGGACAAGCTGAAGGTGGAGCAGGAAGTGGATGTTTTCCACACGGTGAAGGCTGTCAGACAAAACAGACCACAGCTGATCAATAGCAAGGTAACGTGATTACAATACGTGTCTCATTTGGGTGACAAACACGTACCTTTACACTGTAAGTAGAGACCGCTAGTAAACACAAGACGCTTTGATAGAAATAAAGTGTCCAAGTCTGCAATACACAGCTTTTCAAAATATAATACATACATATCAATTATTCATCTTCTTTGAAGTTGGTTTATCTATGAACTCACAGTTGTATGTAACTATACCCTGCGTTTTATTTTATAGGAACAGTATGTATTTTGCTACGATGTGGTTGAAGAATACGTCCGTAAATTTGACACGTATGTCAACCTCCAGATGTAGGCTTGTGGAAGAACCTGCAATCCTAACCAAGCAATTACCACCATCGAAATGGAAATCATAAATTACATTTTGAAATCAATGTTATTTTTATGGGGATCAACACTGACGTAGATCACAGTTTAGACCAATAACCACCAGTATATGTATGATGTTAGCCAGCTCACCGGTATGGGTGATATGGTCTCTTTTAAAATATGCTTCGAATTGTTTAAAAGACAAGGTGCGCTAACGGGTATCATCCAGTCACAGGAAACTTTGATTGCAATTGTTGTCTTTTTGGATGCCCAATAATTAATGATCTTTTTCGATAAGACAGCAGTAATACATATAAGTGCAAACTCCAGAGATTGAAACAAATGTGCCTATACAGTGTACAGCGTCTTTAAATGATCGAGTTATAGGCTCAAGTGTGTATTGAGAAACCCCAGCATTCAGAATAATTTACTCGCTATGATTTTCAAACTAAGTAATCTATGCTTAATTATATGTATTTTTCTCAGGTAACAGAGTGCCTACATTAATACCGTTCTCATTGTAACCGATTCTTGCAATTTTCCATTTCAAATATTAAAGGGAGATGTTTGATAATACGTACGTGCACAAAATAATGCTATATTAATCCATGTGAACAGGGAATTGAATATGTTTTCATGAGAACTTACCAGGACCGCCAGTGTTAATTTACATACCGTATAGCACCTGGCTGTAGAGTTGAGTTTCCCCAATAATGGGTACAAGGCATTTCCCTATTTTGGTGATGTGTGATAAAACTTCCTCTTTATAAGCTTGGGCTGTTGATAAGAGTCTAACACTATTTTTTTCAATAGACATGTTTTATATTTAATTATATGAACTAATTCAGATGACCACGTTACTGTTCTATGGGCCACGTGCGTGAAATTCACTGACCTCACTTAAAGTCGGATATGCATGAAATGTAAAGAAACGCACAATGATATAATTGCTTTCATATTAGATATCGAAATCCAAAATGCATGCATATTCATGACAAACTTTATAGATAATGCAGTGCATGAATTCTGACTGCGAAAAATAAAAAGGCGTTTACTGCTGCCAACTAACGAAAAAATCTACATCTAACCAATTAAATGAAAAAAAACACAACTAGGTTACAATATGCTTCGTTCAAGTTACATATGTACCCTAAAGTTATTAAAACAATGTATGTAATGAGACTCATAGCAGACACGGGAATTCGAAGCCCGAAAAAAATATTTATTTTTATAACGTCGGATTTCAACTCTAACCCCTAACCCAAAAAGCGACGTCACTGAGTATGTTTGTTTTACATGTTTATCCTCTAGAGCGTAAAGAAATCTTTTTATGTCAATCGACCCGCGGTACAATACCGGTAACACAATAGCAGTGCGCTAAGGTATGTGTCAACTGTAGTAAAGGAAGAAATGGCTGCCCTGTCGAGGATAACTTGCTTCCTGGTTTTCTGGATGATATTTTTATCAGGTAAATTTGACGAATTATCACATGTAAAATTACAGACATTTTCTCCAAATAATAAGAGAGCTGTAGTTTGAGTACCATATCTGTTAACCGTCTTGTTAACGTGTATTTTTGGTATTTGTGAAGTATGTCTGCTTTTTCATACTATAGTGATGTACACGCTGTGGTGACCCGAAGGGATTTAGTGAAAAAATGTCGGACCTTACAGGCATAGTATCCGTGAGGTGTAAAATGGAACAAAGGAGTTTTCTCCGTACATGTAGGGCTTGTGTGTATTTACAGTGCACTTTATCCTGAATATGTTGACCTTCATGAAATGACTGCTGACTACTATAGATAGGCGGACCCGGGCTTCCTTTTCCTTAACCAATCTACGGGTTCTGCCTTGGTGGTTTAGATGAGGAAAATGTACCTGTCGCACTGTCAATTAACATTAACATACAAGTATATGAAGTTTCTTCAAAACCAAACATCTTTTAAAAATGGATGGGGCAAACAGGCCACTTCACTTTACATTCAGTATCTTACAATCCGGCAGTTGAAATTGTCTGTAAACTAAATGTACGTTTAAAAATATGATTTGAAAACCAGGGCGTTGCTTGACAGACCGGGATTATATTTTAGTTGCAAAACCCAGACCTCTTTTAGACGTGAGTATTTCAATGGATTTTAACAGCTAGGGATCCCACAGTGTGATATTACAGGCCTGGACACGAGGAGGAAGTAAACGCTAATTATATAAACATGATCAGGTTTCTTTTTCAAATCAGGTGTGTGGTCGGAGGAGGGGTAACAATTGTATCAAAAAGACAGTAGGAAAAAAAAATAACGTAAAGCAGAAATGGCTGAATAGAACCTGAATGCAAAACGAAACATGGATCAATGAATAAAAATACTATAATGCAGTTTTTAGCCCCGGGAGTTATAATTTAATGCAAGACATAAGCATGTAGTATCAGTTTTACATGTAGTTCTTTATAGATTAGTTTTCGCCAATTATATGTATAACTCGCCACTTTAATAATGCAGCAGTTTATACTTTCCGTAAGTAGTTGATGGGTTGGTGCAACTGCTAGCGTTTGCACATTTGGCGTTGGACGTACCTTTTTTCACTTTCAGCACGAAGATGAATGCATGTCACTTAACGTTAAAAGATGGAGGTGACCTGGTTTGTTGTAAAACTCTTGCTGTTTATTACTGTTTTCTTTCAATATTCACTGTATCTTCATCGATATCAATAAAACCTGCTTGTTATGGCATTTTTACTTAAAAGTGTAACAGTGTTTGTTTTCTTTCTATCACCAGTGTACCTATGTCAGTGCTGTATGGAAGGTGACGGTTACTTTGGCTGGCAGTGTGACACTGTGACTGGATGTTTCTGTAAACGGGGACAAAGGTGTCAACGGACTCTAAGAACATGTCCTGAACACTGTGTGGACAACCCGTGGGGAATAGGATGTCATGATGGTCAGTGCATGGGGTTTAAGAGAACTTTTGTATTGGGCTATTAGGTAGTAGTTATATTTTAAAGATCACGACATAAAACGCATCCCTTGATGCGACACTGGGTTGTGGTAGAGCATCTCGTATAATGACAGTAAATTTTTGTGTGAAAAATGATTTCAACAAAGTTTCTTTATTTTGTGTATGAAGGTCAACCCTGAGCACAGTCTCCATTTTCTGCCAGAAAATGTCAATATTGCCCACGGAAAGCCAGCCACACAATCCAGTACCTACAGTGAAGTCAGTTATTTCTGGAAAAAAATATAGAAAGTTTGTTTATATAAGTGTATTAAGTCAATATTACCTTACAATATCACTGAAGATTGTTGTCATTTTTCATTCTAGAAAATATCAACTTAGCCTATGGAAAGCAAGCCACACAGTCAAGTACTTATATGAATGGAAGCGTGAGTTATCCAGCAGATCTTGCAGTGGACGGAGACAACATCACTGATGACCTGAAATGTGCAAAAACAAATTCACAGGACAAGCCCACCTGGAGTGTGGACCTGGAGGGATTATATGTTGTTCGTAGAGTTGTATTGATAAAGCCCACAACATTTGCTGACGTATGTAAGTTTGACATCATGGATATGTAATTTGCTTTAACAATACTTTTGTGTCGCATTTCACTTACTTATTTACTAGTAAGGGCTGCGTCTGTCTAGATGGTATATAGAAAATATATTAAATTCTTTTAATATCGTTTTACCAGGCCAGTTTCAAGGTGTCCAGCTCTGCATTAACAACAAAACGGCATCGGATACTGGATGTAGAGATGTATCTGTTCCTAATACACAGTGTTCAACTGCAGTGTTAGAGTACGAGATAGATCCACCAGTCCTGGCGCGCTACGTCACGTTACGAAAATCTGGAACACAAATATTTCGGTTGTGTGAAATCATCGTTAAGGGCTACACGTATCCCTGTAAGTCAACTTTTGTGGAAAAGAAATTAACTTGATTTTAGGTTGGAAAAGGAAAAGAGACTGTTCGATTTGTATACACACATGTAATCCAGTAAATCTTAGTTTTAAACCGTTTTCTGAGGTTAACAAACGGCAATACATATTTTGTTTTTAATCAACTTTTAATCAAGTTTGCACTAATAATAATCGTATGCATGTACACAGTTACACAGTTAAAAGTATCATGCCACTATGTTTTTTATACGTTTATTATATAGTTCATGAATATGACGAGGACGACGCAAAGAAAATCAATATCATCGATTTATCAACATGTATTAACTCATTGATAGCGAAGAAATTGAGACCAAATAACATGTTTTAGATAATGTGGCCATTGGAAGAACAGCAGAGCAAATCAACGGAACGGTTGTTGCAGGTGGAGTACCAAGTCATGCTATAGACGGGAATGTTAACGCAAATTTCGATGTAGGGTCGTGCTCTCACACAGATTCAACATCATACCCCTGGTGGCGGGTAGACCTGGGCCGGCAGTACGTGGTTTACAGTGTAACGCTATTTAACAGAGATAACGGCGGTGACTGTAAGTATACGTCTTGGAATATGTTTCTTTTTATCATTAGAGACCACTATACTGGTTTTAACATTCCCATTAGTGTATGTGTGTATGCATGTGTGCTGTAAATACAAATGCTTAAGGATACACGGATAGTGCTTTATGTACCTGTGCTGATGATGGTTTAGTACATGTACCGGGTAGATACAAACAAGTAGGGGAGACCGGGGCTAGTTCACCCAGTAAGACACTTTTCAAAGTGAGCCCCATGAACTAAGCTATGAAAGCAACGCCATTATTTTAAAATTGTAATGCTAGATGGCTCACAGTTTGACAAAAAAAAAAAAAAAAAACGCACTTGACGTCAGGGAAGCCAACTTGCCCCGCCACGGGGCCCAAGAATAGTTTTAAAGGAAACTAACAAATTCAGTTTTAATCTGGTAATTATTTAACAAACCGAGTTTGTTTCAACAATGGTCTGTAGCGCTGTTGCGCGCAAAGGATAGTGGTCAATGTGAGGGTCCAACTTGCCCCGAGTCAAGGGGTCAACTAGCTCCGGGTGCACATTTTTAATTTGAAAGGGTTGCAGCCATTTATGGTGCTAGAATGAACAACGGTGATGAAACAATGGGCTTCTGTTTGATGTCCTATACATATACTAGTACTTTGTTCGATCAAAAGCTTGTGAAAATAGATTTTAAAGTCTCTTTAATAAAGTTACTTTAAGATGCTAAATTCTTTCATTTGGACTTACTACCTAAAAAAAAAACTTCTTTACGACGCTTTCTTAGCACTCTTGGATACGGTCACTTTACTAAATGATGTGATCAATTTTTTACCCCTTTTTCATAAATTGATGGGGAGGCCAACTTACCCCGGGGTCCAACTAGTCCCGTCTCCCCTATATGTTGTCATATTTACCCGATATGCTTCATGTGCATGTACATGTACATGTAGATGTACATGCTTTCTTGAATACACTGCAATATGGGCACATGATTAAATATCTATGGGTAAGAGACTCGCCACAAAATTACTGCTATTTTATTGTTTATCTCAGAGAGACGGGGCTTATATCTTATATAAACATCTTTCCCTGCCTGTCGACCTGCTGCGAAGACTATAAAGTAGCCGATTGTACCAACCATTCAGACGATGAACAAAATGTTCGTGCAGCTGAGAGCGGGTCGCCATGTTACGTTTGGCCAATTATCCCACGTGTTGTACAGTGCTCTTCCATTTCAAAAACAGCAGGTACAGTTTGGCGGGTTCGACCTTCCCTGTTCCTATATACATTATATACCGGGTGTCCTTTGATATCGTTTATAGATTTTGCTAAAAGAAATTTAAATTAAGAATTATTAATGCCACTAACCACATTAAATGTGTCAAATTTTCGTAAGTCGTCGGTACAAATAATAGCTCTTTGTCTTTTCGATACAATTTATATCTTTTAACCAAGGGAAGACCTTTATTGCCGGCGTGGAATGAAGGTCCGGGGTACAATACAATATGATTAGTACAGGCTAGGGTTATAGTCGGAGTATTGGGCTTAAAGGTACCTGTACATACGAACCGAGCAGTGGAGCGGTGGAGCGTGGATTCCCAGTAACACATGTAAACCACTTCTACTAGTTTCTTATACGACTCTAATAAATTCGACATGCCAAGGGCTAAACTGAATAAATCACTCGATCAGCCATAAAAGAGCTTTAGAGTGCTCCTTTCTTTAAATTTTTGGTTGTCAATTTAACCTACTTTCGTGACCTACTTTTCCGCCCCACTGGTACAGCATAGAATGCTAGCAGAAAAATTTGTTCGAACATCACTTTCGGGTAAAATTAAACAATGACTTTTGGTAATTCTCTTAGTTATACTACTTGAAACTATATGCTGTATGTAATTCCTCGTTAGTAAGAGAATCTTACCAAAAGGGATTTATCGTTATAAGGAAATAATGACAATAATAACAATAATGGATTAATGTTTCACTTTCGCATAATTTGGAATGATTTGTTTTTAGTTTCGATACTACTTCTACAGGGTAACTCTCTGTCATTAATGTGTGTGTGTGTATGTGTGTGTGTTTATATCACTGAGGTAGAACACTGAGGTAGAACAATTTCCAACTTAAAATTATATGTAAGAAAAAACATTTTCAGAATTTATAACACGCTAAGAACGTAGTGGATGCTGTCAAAACATTAAATTAATTTCCCTCAAAACTCCAATACAGCTTGTTTTTATATCATTTATCATATATTATATGTTAATATTATTTCAGAATTTCAAAACTAAATTAAATCTTCAAGTAGGATTCATAGATAAAATATAAGAAGTATTATCGTAATCAGTTTTCATCTGTTGCTTGACGTTCTGTGTTGACTGGGTGTTTTGCAGTTTAACGGGCTCTGATATGTAACTGAATAGTCATTTAATTGGCCTGTTTTAAGTATTGATGAGTCATTTTCATTAAATGTTTGGTAAGCGTTATTTACAGGGTATCTTAGTAGGGTTATTTTTCTTGATGTATTGCTGTTGGGGAAGTCTTGGCACATCGACTTAGCTGAGGACAGCACAGAAACTACCAATTATCTCCTCATTAACCCAAGCGAAAGGATAAGAAAAGGACAATGGTTTTATCCATATTGCATAAATACATTAAAGACCTGACTATATAGGTTGGTTGATATTTGGCATGTGGGTCGCTTTTATTTATGCAGAACGTGCATATCTCAGGACTAAATGTTCTTTGATAAGCAAAAAATACAAAAACATTGGATATATCTTTTCTGCAAGGGCAGTGATTTTATTATAATATATGGGACATAGGGTAAGATAATGTGTTTTGATCTGTCCCATTTTCTTCAATTTACTTTTTATTTTATAATTATAAGCATTATTATTTTGGAAGGGACAGGGAAAGGGGACCCGAAAGAGAGGGACACTAACCGCTTCTTCCTCCTTCATTTTCATCATGTCTAGCCCTCCTATTTCTCTTTTCGAAAGACGATTAAAATAGCTACAACTGTTGCACATGACTTGTAGTTTTTCTTCGACCAGATTTTAATCCGTGTATATGTCAAAGGCCTGGACCAAATCTAGTCCCATGCATAAAAAGCCCAGACCCCATGTTTATTACGCTCTGGCTGGGCCCATTCTTTATGGTGTTTTTGCATTGTTTACAGCATAATGGGCAAGTTAAATGACCAAGTTAATTGACCAAGTTAATTAGCCAAGCTGCCAGTTTGTTTGTATGGCATGTGCAGGGGTTGTCTTAGATCAAGGCACAAATGAAGCCCACCTTTAATTTAACTTTTCTTTAGTAAATGTTTCTAAATCACGTCTTTTCTTTAAACATTAAACATCTTTAAAAGTATCATCCTCTGATGTATTTTACAAATTACAGGTAATGAAATACAAGTATATCTCATTTGCCACACCTGTAAGTATCATAATCCGTTCCTTGATCTAAGACATCCCCTGCACATGTCATACAAACAAACCGGCAGCTTGACATTAACTTGGTCATTTAACTTGCCCGTTATGCTGTTATCAATGCAAAGACGACCTAAAGAATGGTCCCAGCCGGGGCGTAATAAACATGGGGTCTGGGCTTTTTATGCATAGGACTAGATTTGATCCGGGCCTTTGACATATACATTATTGCGTTTATCAAAGTCACAGTTTAATGTACAATAATTACCGTTCATGTATCGCTTCTGGGTCTTAGTGGACAGATACCCCCACACGTTTTACCTATGTCTATGTAAAATTCCAGCCGGCAAGCACTTACATAACTTATCAGTAAAGACACGTAACAACACAGATACCAGCAGGTTAGACGTGTGTGTGACATATGCTCCCCAAGTGCCTCGTGGTGGAAGTATAGAATTGCCATGTCAAGTTCCACATATTGGTCAAGTCGTGATTGTTCAGCTGGAGCACGAAGCCCCTTTAATACTCTGTGAAGTTACTATTAAAGGGTACAGATACGAAAGTAATTGTTACACGAATTATATACTTTTACTTAATGTTGAACAAATACAAATGGATATAGAAGTGAAATATTTCTAAAAAGACTATCGTGTTTCAACTTGGCACGAGGTTTCTACTCTTTTTAAGCAGAATATAGAGCTTTGATTACATAACTGGCTCATCGATGTGATTTCCGTAAATTGTTGGCGATTTTTGTATTTATCATCATTACACAAGTGACCCATTTTATCAATTATAAATATTGTTGTGCTGTTGTATAATAAGATTAATTATTCTTGACGCTCACAAAAGTAATTGTTTATATACAAAATGTATGGCTGCATTGGCGTTAGGTTGTTCGACGCCAAACTTTATTTGCCTCCGTTACGCTGGACATGCAATGTATATTTTTGTAGTCAAATTAAAACTGATAGAGTAAAGCGTTCTTTACAAATGATTGGTCTGTGTGCTTTGTTATTTTCAGAATGTACAAATAAAAACCTTGGTCCTGAATGCAGAAACCGTTGTAACTGTAGAAATACAAATGAAGAGTGTCATCCCGTGTATGGAGTCTGTACATCTGGCTGTGCTGAAGGCTGGCAGGGACATCATGGGACATGTCAAGTCGGTATGTGATAATCACGGACTGTGACAATTATGACTTTTCTTACTTTTGATTTAAGTCGCCAGTTATTTGGCAAATTTATGTAGTAGTTACAGCAGGAGTCTATTTTCGACTGCGCCTTGATATAATAAGCCTTTTTCAGTTACCGGGGTACATGTGTAGATGTTGACTTCTTTTGTTTCCTGAAGAGCTTGCTCTTCGGTTTTATAGTACCTTTTATTTCGCCAGTACTATAAATGAAGAACATACATCTTTTGGGGGCCTAAAAGATTTATTCGTATATTCTTATTTTCCAGTTACAATGCATTCTCTTTTATCCTATAGATCACCATTCCAATGTCATGATGTATCACAAAGTCTTTCTCCTACATTACCTTATTTGGTAATGTAATAATTCCTCAGCTCTTACACAATGTCTATGATTATCCCTTTTTCCATAACTTTCCATCATTACGTCATTACCAAAATATAATCATTCTCTTATTAGGCAATGGTATGTTACTTGACCTTAGGTCGCCATTTCTATTAATACAGATTTTTCATTGTATCATCCTGAAGGAATGATAACTATACTCCCTTATTCTTTTTTTATTATTGAACAACACGTGCACTCTTTAACTCTCTCACTTACACTGTTTAACCTCTTAACAAATGTATATTGTATCAATTATGAAAGGTACAATGTATTCATTACGATCACAACTTTGTATCTGTACTTTTAATCATTTTCATTACGATATACACCCTCTCTTCAAATAAATTCGTCCTCGAATTCCCTTTTTTTTTATTACGATATACACCCTAGCTTGCACCAAACCACTGTTTTGACACTTCTGTTTGCTTATATCATCCACGACATGTACACAATCTTTGTTTTGTAAACAATTGTCTTCATCATATTTGCGTCTTGAAAGAGCATCAGCTGGGTTTGTTTTTCCAGCTCTGTGTTCAATTTCAAAATCGAGGCCCTGTAATTTCAATGCCCATCTTATCAATCCACCTGTGGAATGTTTCAACGTTTGTAACCACGTAATGGCTTTGTTATCTGTGAAAACTTTGAAATGATTATTAGCCAAATACGATTCAAACTGCTTTATTCCTTCTACTACTGCTAAACATTCTAATTCATGTATTGAGTAATTCTTTTCTGCATTGTTTAAAGATCTGCCACCGTAGGCAATAACTCTTTCTCGGTTATTTTCATCCTTTTGACCTAAAATAAAACCGATTGCTTTAATAGATGCATCTGTGGTTAATATGAATTCTTTTGTCATATCCGGATATACTAAGATGGGTGGTGACACAAGTAAGTCTTTCAATTGTTGAAATGCTGACTGACATTCTTGATTCCATTCAAATTGAACATTTGTTCTCAATAATTTGTTCAAAGGTTCAGTTATTTTACTGAAGTCTTTAATAAATCTCCTATAAAAATTACACAATCCTAGATAACTTCTCACATCTTTTGTACTTTTTGGAACAGGAAAAGATTTCACTGCCTCTAACTTTTTATCGTCTGGTTTGGTACCATCTTTTCTAATCACATGCCCTAAGTATTCAACTTCTTGCGTTGCAAATTTACATTTACTTGGTTTCAGTTTTAGGTTGGCCTCACGTAACTTTTTGAACACTAAATCCAAATGATTCAAATGATCTTCAAACGTTTTGCTCATTACCAATATATCATCTATATATATCAGTACATTTTTCCAATTCATATCTTTGAACAGGTCATTCATAAGAGCTTGTAGACTAACACCTGCATTCCTGAGTCCAAATGGTAATTTAAGAAATTGAAAATGTCCATGGTGTGTAAAAAATGCAGTTATGTGTTTTGTTTTGGGATCTAACTTTAATTGTCAATATGCTCCTGCCATATCTAACGAACTGAAATATTCAGGTTTTGCACTTCCAATTGCATCAAAAACGTCCTCTAAACGAGGTAATGGCCAATGCATAGGCACTGTAACTTTGTTCAGCTTTCTATAATCGATTGCAAATCTGTATTCGTTCGTTTTCTTTTTCACTAAAACTACAGGAGAACTATATGCACTCATATTTTCTTCTATAATCCCATGTTTCAACATTTCGTCAACTTGTCTTACAATCTCTTCTTTTAATTTTGGAGATGTTCGGTAAAACGTTTGTTTAATGGGAATATCATTTTCTGTCTGGATATAATGTTCATATCTGCTGGCCGTGCCTAACTCTGACATGTCTTTGGCAAAAACGTCACGATTTCGACCAATCAATATTCTGAGTTGTTCTTTTTGATTTTCATTCAAATTAGAATTTATGATATCTATTCTCAGTTCTTCTGTATTTTTAAGTGCTATCTCTTTAGATATATTCTGATCTTTGTTTTCATTTTGTGTCCCAATTTCTTCCAACACNGAACAAACCCTGCTGGCAGTAGGACTGTAGCTGATGACATGGTTACTTACAGAAGAACAAACCCTGCTGGCAGTAGGACTGTAGCTGATGACATGGTTACTTACAGAAGAACAAACCCTGCTGGCAGTAGGACTGTAGCTGATGACATGGTTACTTACAGAAGAACAAACCCTGCTGGCAGTAGGACTGTAGCTGATGACATGGTTACTTACAGAAGAACAAACCCTGCTGGCAACAGGACTGTAGCTGATGACAGCCAGTGGAACATGTCTGCCAGCCACTCTGGGAGCCTGGACTGAAGGCTGGTTAAGGTCCCTATGGGGCTGTGGAGGCCAAATGGTCCACATGATCTCCCTGCCACATTAGTCTGACCAATGTTCACAACGTCTTTGCTGGAATAACAAATACACACATGTAGCAATTATAAACCTATCCAAAAAATCACAAAACTACATTCTAATACCTTCAAACACAAGGACTTGCTTGCTATTCATAGAGTTAATCTTCCCCAAAGACAACTATATCCTTACCATATGGGGTTTCTATATATATATATATACTAACCTGCCAATGATAACAGCCACAGGTACCAGTAGTATCAGTAAGGTGACAGTAAGTAGACCTATGAACAGAGTACTGTGTCTAGACTGGTTCCATCTGTTTTCAGGAGGTTTACAGCTGGTCACCACTGTGCTGTAGTTCACTGCAAAGAACAGCAAGACTGACATACTGCCCACCAGGGGGAGTACAGGACAGGCCAGGGTGCCAGTCTGGAGAAAAAAAATAATCAAATACAGAAACTAATTAAAAAAATGTGTTGAACTTTTTTAAAAGCAGCACGCATTAACTCATTTTTTACACCACATCAACCCAACACTGTCATATCTTGTTTTTTTTTAAGACAATGGAATCCACCAACATCAAATTCTGTCTGCTAACAACTTTCTGTATCAGGGAGACGTGACAGTTGGGGGTCTTCTTTATCCAGGTTAACACAAGCTATCATAAAAGTTATTTGCTATTTTTCAAGTATAATGCAAGTCTTAAGGAAGTCTGCAAATATACTTCAGCAGAATACTTTGAAAGTATTATCCAGCTTACCCAAATGAAGGAGACATCCACTGACTTACCCAAATCAAAGCCTGTCTGTAAACTAAGACTAATATGGCAGAGGACATCAGAAATTCCTTCTTCTCCCTTGTCCACAGATATGTACATCTTGAGTAGAGGAACTGTAAACTGGACTGGGTGGTAGAAAATAGAACACAATGACCTCATTGCTGGGTGAAATCATGAATCTGATACAAATAATTTAAATCCTCAAGTTTCAAGTAGCATGACCTAGCTCACTTTGATGACATCCAAGCACTATAGGTGAGCGGCAGAAGGCCAAAATTTTCAGATTTAGTGTCCCCTTTATACACAGACCTGAATTATATATCATTTGAAAGCTCAGAGGCTGCTGGTCAAAGTTAGCCATGATGTGGAAATGGCAATTGCCTGCCTAACCATGGAAACGGACAATTTCCAAGATGGCCGCCTGTTTTTTTGCATTTTTTCTAAAAATACAAATCATTGATAAACATACCTAAAACATTGTGTATCATTTGACCTTTACATGTTTTGTGATGAGAAAGGTTATGGGCTAAAAAAAACACCATACCAAAATTTCAAGATGGCTGCCGTTTTCAAGATGGCCGCCATTGTTTGTGAAAAATTGGTCAAATTTTCTCATTTTATTCCAAATCTTTACATATAAAATCAAAATTGTAATGTTCACATAGTTATTTTGGGGTGGATTATACAAAGTAGACATATTTTCATTTTTATATGGTATTTGGTTAAATTTGGGTGATGTTAAAGCAGTCAATTTTAAATATTCAACATGGCCGCCCTGAAATGCAAATTTCCATGACATGGGCTTTGGTTCACTTTAATTATTAAATAAATCATTTTTATTAGCAAGCTCACACACAAATTTGTGCTAGATGTTAAATACTTCATGATGCCTCACACAACCTCTTCAAGATGGCCACAATTTTCAAAATGGCGTCCATTTTCTAATTAAAATTCACTTAACTAACATATCTAAAAGCGAGGTTTATATATACATGAATAAAATATTCCATTTACAAAAATGAAAAAAAAAAAAATTAAATGTACAGTAGAAATTTTAATTTACCTTGATATATTTTTGAGATTTATTGATTTATTGATGTCTTAATATGATAAATGCAAATTATATGACATTACCTTATATGTATGCATTCTATGCTGGCGACATAAATAGTCAAATTCACACAGCTTACATGCTAGAAAACAGCATGTGACAATTTATATCACTCTTCTTACACTGGCTTAAAGAATGTTGTAGGTCTCCAAATTAAAAAGAAAAAACCTACTAGTTAATTTAAAATGACTGCAAAATCCAATATGGCCGCCAACATTAAATTATCATTATTGCATTTTATATTGCACTCATGTGGGCTTTATACGTAAATGTCATTATTATATTAGAAATTCATGTCCTTTCTCATTAAATGAAGTAATTTTTATAATCTAATTTAAGGGGAAATAAATATTAGGTTTGAAATATAGCAGAAAATGGTTACAAACATGACCCCTCTATCACACATGTTTTGTTTACCTTTGTAATTGTGTCATTTCCCATAAGCCTCTTATGTAGGTCACATCCCATAATAACAAGTTGTTGTCAGCAGGATGTGAAATCAGTATGAAATCATCTAGGTAAATTTACACAATCAAGTCCTTTTGTATTAATTTTAAATTGTCAAATCATAAGAACTAGAACATAAATATTTGATGTGATTAACTAAAACAATAATAAGTCTCAATTAGCTATGGACAAACAAAGAAAGTGTTAGAACCCTCCTATACATATTGTTTATCATTTCTATTACAATGCATATAAGTCCACGTACATTTGTTCTATTCTTTACAGTATATCAAGTGATGACAACAGCTTCTAGGATTGTCTCTTATACATTTGGAATGTTGATATGGTTTCTCCATTATGCCCATACTCCTCTATGACTTGCACTACATAACAGAATATCAGCATTCTATCTACCTGGTCACTGGCTTGCACCTTTCTCCTCTCACTTCTCTGCACCTATCGACCTTTTACTCCACACACTATGGCAGGTAAAAGATTTACAAATTTGTGTGCATACTTGTGATACTCTTATAAATAAATTGTGTTGAATGTATATTCAAAACAAAAAAAAAAAAAAATTAAATATCATAAGCAATTTGTTTTTTTTTCCTGTGGCATAATTGTCCCTTGTTCATTTTGTATGCCCTAAAATCCATAAAATTGTTTTAGAATCTGATGGAAGTCCAATAAAGTTGAAGAAAAGAAGACTTGTTTTGACAGACTTTTCAAAATGTGTTGTGTGTCAAGAAAACACAGAATCAAAGCTATCTACAGCTGTTTCCTCAGGTCATGAATCAATAATAAATGCTGCAACTGTTAGAAAAGATGAGGTTTATTACCGTCTGAAGGATGAATTTACTAGTTTGAGTGATGTTCCCACTGTTAAGTATCACAGACATTGCTTTCAAGTGTATACAAGTAAGTCAAACTTAAAACACAAGTCCAGAAATGTATCTGAAGAATCCCCCACCTTCCAAGATGGCATGTCTTCATCAGGGCAACCCCAAAGAAAACATGGGACTGACTGGTCATGTTGTGTGATTTGTTCTAAGAAAACACATAAGGGTCAACAAAAATTACACAAAATAGAAACTTTTGAAAGAGAACAAAAACTCAAAGATGCTGCTGTTCAACGAGGTGACGACTTTATGACGTTTAAGATAGCAGGTGAAGATTTGATTGCAAAGGATGCTGTATATCATGCATCCTGTCTTTCCTCTTATATAAGTAAAACCAATCTGACTTATCGTCCCTCAATGAAATCTGATAATGAATATGATGTTGCATTTTATGAACTGATAGCAGAAATAGATACTGATCTGATGGCAAATAATAAAGCTTTTATGCTGTCTAGCCTTCTTGACAGGTATAGGTCTCTGCTTCCTTCTAGTGCAGTGGCTTCAAATTATCGTGGTGAAAAGCTCAAAATGAGATTAAAAAAGCATTATGGTGATGCTGTGTCATTTCTTGTACAATATGGACAAGGGAAGTCCACTGTTGTGTTTTGCAGTAAAATTTCTTTAGGCGACGCTATCAAAGCTGCCCAAAGAATCAAACAAGACCTGATCTCATCAATTTCACTAGGTCCAGAAGATACAGCAACAGAAGATGCTGATCACTTGTCTTCTGATGAGTCAATTGTTTACAAAGCAGTTTCTATCTTGAGATCAGAGATAGAAAAAACTGGCCCTTCTGAATGCTTTCCGTCACCAAGTGATATTAGCCTACAGAAATCAAGCCAATTTGTCCCAGGTTTGCTTCAAAAGTTTGTTCTTTGGTTAACCAACTTAGATGCATATAATGCAATGAGCAATGATTTCCCATCATCTGATGCTGTACGCAGAAGATGTCTGGCTATTGCTGAGTGCATAATGTTCAGCTGTTGCAAAGTTCTCCCCCCTCTACAAGTAGGACTTGCAGCACAACTGCACAATGAGTTTGGTTCTCGGAGTTTGATAGACACCTTGCACAGCCACGGTTTTTGCATCTCCTATGATGATCTTAGAAGATTAATGACATGCATTGCTGAGTTAGAGGTTGAGAGGCAGCAAGATGGTGTCTACATTCCACATGGCATTGTGTCACGCTGTGATGGTGGTCGTTTCATCCATGAGGGTGACGACAACATTGATATTAACGTAGAGACCGTGGATGGAAAAAATACCTTCCATGCAATGGCCAGAGTAGTTTTTCAAGAGCAAGATCTACATCTCCCTGTGAGTAGAAGAATCCCATTAAAAGTTGGGAAGTCTAAGGCACTTGTTCTCTCTGAAAAATCCGAATCACTGATGGAATGCACACCATTTCAGAAACCAAAGACACGTCCTGAACCACCGAGAAGAGAGAAGGTTTTAGAACAGCTGAATTATTACAAAGAGAATGTAATGCAAGTCAAAGATATGGCATGGTGCCTTTTGAGAATGCTTCACCGAAGTATCCTACCTGTAGAAGTTGAGCCTTCACACCAGCAAGTCATTCCATTCTGGACAGGATTCAATCATAGGCTGGCTGTGAAGAAAACGACCTATACTGCTGTTGCATGTGCGCCAGTTCTCGATGCTAAGCCTACAGACATGTCCACGGTTTACACCACAATGCTGAAGTGTCGGGATATGAGTACTTCACTCGGACAGCAGTTTGCAGTACAAACGATGGACCAACAGCTATATGCCATTGCCCAGCAAGTGAAATGGTCCTTGCCTGATGAGTTTGGTTGTCATGTCATTAGGATGGGTGGTTTCCATACACTTTCATGCTTCATTGCGTCTATTGGAAAAATTTGGGCTGATGCAGGTTTGTTGGATCTCATTGTTGATTCTGATGTGTATGCAGCATCCACTGCTGAGCAGATGTTGTGTGGAAAACAATTTAACAGGGCAGTAAGAGGGCTAACTTTGGTATTTGAAGCTCTGACGGCTCTCAAATTGTCAGCTTTCATAGTTTGGTGCCAAAGACGAAATTGCCAGGTTTCACAGTTGGTGTGGGATGAGGTGTTAAATGCTCAGGAGTTGTACAAGTCTGGTGTTGTAGGTTTTATGGATGACTTGTCTGAAAGTTTGTCTGAGCTCCTGTTGCCAACTTTCTCAAAATTCCAGGCCTGGGGGCGAAGGGAATCTCCCACATTTCAGTTTTGGGACAACCTCCTTCAAGCTCTTCATATTCTTTTAACCTTTGTTAGAGCAGAGCGCTCTGGTGACTGGGAGATGCACCTTGTCTCAGTTAGGGCAATGTTGCCGTATTTGTTTGCGACAAATAGGACAAACTATGCTCGATGGACCCCAGTCTACCTGCTAGATATGTTAAATCTTCCTCAAGAGGTTAAGAGTGCATTTGGAGCGGGAGAATTTGTAGTACGGCAAGTACCTGGAAGATTTAATGGCATTTGGAGTGACATGGGAACAGAGAAGACGGTCATAAAGGATGCAAAAGGAGCCAGTGGCATTGTGGGCCTTACAAGAAAGAAACCTGCCCTAATTAGGTGGAGTATTACACGTCACATCATGAGTGAATACTCGAAGTTGATGCGGGAAAGGAGTGGGATTGTCAAAGATATGGAAAGCAGTCATAGAGAGGAGCTTACCTCTGGGATGAAAACAGATGAGGAACATGTTCAAGCACTTATTTGGCATTTATTGAACAACATGACGAATCCATTTGAAGCTGAAGAGCACCCAAATGTGCTCATAAATATTTCCACTGGTCTCCATGCCTCTTTGCATGTTCAAACCTCTCTTCTTGGCATCTTGGAGACTGGTGAAGAGAAGCTGGCTTCCTTTGTTCACAATACCCTCGAACCCAATGGAGCACACAGCTTTTACAGTCCAATCAGCAAGTCCCGATTAAAGTCGTTTGCAGACATGGCAAGAAAAAGTAAGATTAAGTTGGGACCAACAGTTATATCAGGTGCACTAAACCCAGAGATTGTTTTCCGCAGAGCCTTATCTTTGTCAAAGAGTCGAGAGGATGTTTCTATGGAAACAGTCCTTTGCTATCCCGTGGGTCCAGTGCCAGCATCAATGTTTAATACAGATGGCACAATGCGGAAGACAAACAAAGCGGAATTACAACACCATTTGGAGAGTTTCTGTAGCCATGTACCTGATTGCCCTGTTACAAACCCGACAGAGGTTGTGTACATAAGGGATTCCATGGCAGTAATCCAGATGATGACTGGTAGCAAATTTCAAACTTTTAATGACTTTGCTTCCGCATATCTTAAAAACCTTCAGGCAGTCTTTTCAAGAGCCAACACTGTTGTTGAAGTATTCGATAGATATGATTGCCCAGAATCTGTTAAATCTGCTGAGAGAGACCGACGGTCTAAATCACAGTTAGGGTTTAAGACCTACCAAGTAATTGGCGGGCGGCCTGTTCCTCCTTGGAAGAAATTCCTCAGTGTGTCTACCAACAAAAAATCACTTTTTATTTTTCTTTGTCTGTATCTTACCAAGCATGCCCCAGAATGGATGAAAAACCACCCTTCCAAAAGACTTCTTGTTGCTGGAGGTTTTGTAGTGTATTAGTCTATGTATTGTTTATGCATCACGCCAGGTGTCGCATGACACCTGGTACCATGTGACTTGACGCGGGAATCTTGATTGTAATAAAGCAGAACTCACAACAATGGCGACGAGGATGGTCACATTTTATTACGTTGAATGATAATTTTACGATTTTAAACAACATGGAGCCTCTATGCTCAAATGAAATTGACAGTAGTTGTGATGAAACACGGATTACACATATGGAAAACGAAATTAGACACTTGAACTCAAAATTTGAAGGACTATGTGAAAACGTTTATAAAATGACAGAAGGACTGCAGAAATTTCAAACAGAATTTATCTCATATATGAGACGTGACAATCCATCCTTATTGGAAAATTCAGCTGCACCCTTGACTNACTAACCTGCCAATGATAACAGCCACAGGTACCAGTAGTATCAGTAAGGTGACAGTAAGTAGACCTATAAACAGAGTACTGTGTCTAGACTGGTTCCATCTGTTTTCAGGAGGTTTACAGCTGGTCACCACTGTGCTGTAGTTCACTGCAAAGAACAGCAAGACTGACATACTGCCCACCAGGGGGAGTACAGGACAGGCCAGGGTGCCAGTCTGGAGAAAAAATAATCAAATACAGAAACTAATTAAAAAAATGTGTTGAACTTTTTTAAAAGCAGCATGCATTAACTCATTTTTTATACCACATCAACCCAACACTGTCATATCTTGTTTTTTTTTTTTAAGACAATGTAATCCACCAACATCAAATTCTGTCTGCTAACAACTGTCTGTGTCAGGTAGACGTGACAGTTGGGGGTCTTCTTTATCCAAGTTAACACAAGCTATCATAAAAGTTATTTGCTATTTTTCAAGTATAATGCAAGTCTTAAGGAAATCTGCAATACTTCAGCAGAATACTTTGAAAGTATTATCTAGCTTACCCAAATGAAGGAGACATACACTAACTTACCCATATCAAAGCTTGTCTATAAACTATGACTAATATGGCAGAGGACATCAGGAATTCCTTCTTCTCCCTTGTCCACAGATATGAACATCTTGAGTAGAGGAACTGTAAACTGGACTGGGTAGTAGAAAATGAAACACAATGACCTCATTGCTGGGTTAAATCATGAATCCGATACAAATAATTTAAATCCTCAAGTTTCAAGTAACATGACCTAGTTCACTCTGATGACATCCAAGCACTAAGTTTGTTGCTAATCTCCTAAAGAGGATCCTATTTTGTTTGGTTTGTAGACAGAAATATGCATTTCCTAGTGGTTTAATAAAACTGAACAAATATCCCTCCACTCTTTTTTTGTCAAATTTATTCATTTACTACATTGTAAATATAACAACAATGTCTCACCTGTAGCAATGTATCCACTATGACCAGTTTATATAGCTCCTGGCCTATCAGAGTCCCCACACAGTACTCTGGTCCACCCTGGAATGAAGCAGTGTGTTAGCTGAGACAACAGTGTGTTAGTTGAGACAGCAGTGTCTTAGTTGAGACAGCAGTTAGAATGTTAGCTGAGACAATATTGTGTTAGTTGAGACAACAGTGTATAAGTTGAGAGAGCAGTGTGATCTGAGACAACAGTGTGTGAGCTGAGAGAGCAGTATGTTAGCTAAGAAAGTAGTGTGTTAGTTGCGACAGTAGTAAGTTGAGACAGTAGTGTGTTAGCTGAGACAGCAGTACAAGTTAGTTGAGACAATAGTGTTTTAGCTGAGACAGCAGTGTGTTATTTGAGACAGCAATGTGTTAGTTGAAACAGCAGTGTGTTAGGTGTGTGTTACTTGACACAGTTGAAAGTCAGAGCATTATATGTAATAAGTATTACATGTAGACCAGTGTTACATCTATATGGAAGTCATTTCAACTTAACACCAGAGTAAATATATGAAAAATTAATTTTACAGCACATGTACTGTTAACTGCAAAGCGGACTGTACACAATGGAATGTGCAATACACAAAATAAATGTTTTTCTGGTATACAAAAATGGCAACTATATATATCCATGTCCACAAACAGCACTCACTTTCTTTACTGTTGTCTTCTTGTACAGAGAAATGATCAAAGCAAACAGATTTGAAATCCTCAGAATGAAAGTTCTCAGGATTGTTACTCTGAGGACATCCTTTCCACTGAGGTAGTTCTCACACCTGGGCAGCTGAAATGGAGCAGATATGATATGCTGTTGTGGAGTATATAACAGCAGTTTGTTTAAATATCAATATTTAATAGATATGTCTCTAAATATTGGAAAAAACATTATAACTTATAACTGTACTGATATGATACCATGATCTCGGTATGTATGTCAGTGTGAATGGTTATATATATATGCATACTAGCATATACACTTGCATATCTTTAGATATAACATCTATAAAAATACATATATGTCCTTTACCATTGTATGTCTACATTTTACATGTATACATTAAGTGGTGCTTACTTGGTTAATGATGACTGGCACAGCAAAGTTGATGGTACTGAAGATGACAGGGATACCATATGTTATCACAGCACTGTGGACAGTCTGGGTAAATATAAAACTAACAGATAACACTGCATGAAAAATCAGCTTTTATAAATCTTGAAAGGCGATCAAAAGGCCTCCTTTTATTCACCTTCTCACACCTTTCCTAGACCTTTTGTTTTTTTAGGAAAGGTGTAAAAGACGATCTTTTGAATGACTTTTGTATAAGTGAAAAGGTATACAAATGGCCCACTTTTCTTCACCTTTTCTCTACACAAAAGTTTAACTTTCATAAACCTTTTGCTGCAAAAAGACGATCTTTTGCTTGGAGAAAAGGTATTCTCAAGTTCATCATTCATCAACTTTTTGCATGCTAAAAGGCATATGGATGACCCACTTTTCTCTACCTTTTCCTGCTAAAAAGTCCAACTTTCAGATGCCTTTTGTGCAACTTTTCAGATACAAAAGATAACCTTTTAAAACCTTTTTATTTAAGAAAAGACTGCATTTTTCCTTCTTTTGTTACGTATTTTAATGTAATATTTATTGCGGCGATTTAATAATATATTGATAAACAGAACAACACATGGTATAAATTTTAATAATTTATTCCATTATA
>NW_019774025.1:99009-113588 GCF_001039355.2 Lingula anatina
CCTAATGACCATTAAAGGAAAACCATATTCCTATGATTCTCAAACTTATAGAAAAGATTCGAAGGACTTAAAGACAGCTTGAGTTGGAAAACCAGCCTGATTGTATTTTTTCTGGAAGTTTCTGCTTTTTTTGCAAAATTTTTATTTTTCACATATTGGCTTTTTCAATGCTGGACTTAAAACTCCCACAGGTAAGAAGCGGTGTGGTATTACGTGAACGTCCTCATTATGAATAGATATTTTTTAATGGTTATACTGTTAGTTTTTATGTAATATCATCAAAAACTATTTTGTGCACTGCCACCACAAAGATATGAAAGGAAAACCATGTGACTTATTATTTTGTAACTTTCAAGAGCGTTTTTAGGATTGTCATACAGCTCAAATTAAAAAACTAGCTCGTTTGGATTATTATTATTATTATTATTATTATTATTATTATTATCTTTAAAAAAACTATGCATTTTTGTGAAATTTTCTCATTCTGGCACATTCAAAGTGTGAATTTGAACTTTGATAGACCTGAAGCATTTTGCTAGTAACATTTTCCCAATATCCATGTCATCTGTTTCTCATAATTATAATTTGGTGTTGATTTTGGTGTTAAGCATAATGTATTATTGCATCAGAATTGACCAAAAAACATATGGTAAGTAACATAACAGGGGAAGCTCCAGAAATATTTTCTGACAGTCTTCCAAATTATCTTTGTTGATCCATCCTCCATTTTTTACCAGTCTTCTGACAGAAAAAGTTAAATGCCCATCAGTGTAAACTGTAAAAATTCTGACCGTCTTCTGGAAGACCCAGAAGACATCATTGGTTCTTCCCTGGTAAACCACCATTGTGCGTAGATAAAATCACTGGAGTGTTGCACTTCATTAATATTGTGGGGAGGGGGGCTGATGATATGTGCATTCTTTAACAAATGGCCTATCTTCCTTATAGATCTCGCTCCACCAGGTTGCGGTGGGTTCAGGAGGAAGGATTTGATGTAACGAACACCTGGGCCTTGGCTCATGTCTACATAGGGAATGAATGCCCGAGGATGTGCACTGGACACGGTAGATGTAGCAGAGGGCAGTGCAGGTGAGTAACCATTGATGTGGAGTTGACACTGCCAAAGTAACAGATAATTGTTGCAGCCATACTTTTTTGTCCAATCAACCATTGTTATTTCAATATGTAAAAATAGTGTAACAGTCATTTAGATATCTCACTGATATTTGTTAAATTTGGTTGAAGGTTTGTGTTTTAATTCAGAGCAGTGTCATGAGGATATACCGTGTAGCTATTAAAAAACACGACTACTGGTACGCGTTTAATCGATAACTGATTTAATACTCGTCAGATTACCATCCGCCCCCTTCCTTATGAATAGGTATTACTTTATTAATACAATGCAACCGACGTGTAGCCGCATGTTAGAAGACAATGTGTGACTACGCACAACAGTATGAGGCCGCTACCCCTTCCCAGCAAGGAGTCAACACAGCAGCGCGTAACCCGGGGTTAATTAGGGGTTATTAGCTGTCCACTTATGATCGGTATTGTTCGTCTTGATTGCAGCACACTTCCTACTCACTATTGGTTCGCCCGCCTCTTCTTTAAATGTTCTCTCAAACCTTTCCTCAGTCAGCCGAGAATGGAAACACGTTTATCTGCCGATAAACTTCGTCGTTGATGTATTTTTTGGCATCCTTATACAGTGGGCCATAAGGCTCTATCTATGATTTTTTTCGTCCGGCATTTTACCAGATTAAGCTGACGCTTGAAAACTAAATTAAATGAATAATTTTCTTACGTGCACGTATCCAGCTAATTTTACGACAATAACTTCCACGGCACCTCCGCCATTTGCAATTGTAGACGAACCACGTGTTTCCAACTGATAGGCCAATACAACTATGCCAGACCCATTGCACGATAAAAAACCGTTTATATTTAATGAATTAAAAAAACATTTTGGGAATCACGATTTTCTATTGATAAACTTTCGATGGTATCCCTGTATTAAATCATCCACTGCTACCCCCTCTATTGTAGTGTAGCATGACTCGTATCACAAGATGGTCTTAGAAGTAAGACAGGCCTACACTCTGATAGTTTTAGTCTATTATTAACCCTAATGTCGTTTCTTGTCATTCATTCTAGAACTCTCTGAGCGATCGCAAAGTTATTTGCCAGGACATTAAAAGGCTACTTCTTAACGGATTTTTTTTTTCACTGAGTCCAAAAATGTTCGAGGACGTCTCTGTCGTTATCGCCGTTTCTCGAACGTCATTTAAACGGCGTTGAACGGCAGTCCCAGACAAAGGATCGGGAGTTTCTAAATAAAAGAACTTATAAATGCTGCCACTAGCCAGTTATTGTTCCTAAGTAAAGAGAGGCGATAATGATCTGTTCTTTCTTCTAGCCTAGTCTGTCGACTAAAATGAACAAGGTTAGGCCTACAATGCAACCACCAATTATTACGACCATTAATGAGGTTCTTTGCTACACTCCCTTTCTTCATGATCGCGAAACCCGTGGGGTGCTGTGTTTTAAATATATATAAAAGGGGTTTCGCGAGGTGAAGCTATAATAATGAACTAAAATCCGATGAATAATAAACCTATCTAATAAACCATGGCCTATCTAATAAACCATGAAGCACAGGCCTCTTCTTTGACCGACATCAAATTTTTACATTCTTTGTTTTAATAAGAGGGCGAACGTAGTCTAATTTGTCTTTTCGTGGTGATTTTGCTCAAGTAGCGGAGTCAAGTAAATCGGTGATTTACCGTTGGTAAGGGTAGCAATCATCCCTCCTGCGTCCTCACAGATTACTTTCTAATCCCCCGTAATTAACGCAGTCAGGAAGAAGCGCTGAAATAGGGGATTTTGTTTCAGGGAAAAGTTTAGTATTAATCTTATGTTATCACATATCTGTATTATGTAATCATGTAACTCATTTTCCCAAGGCAACCACCAATTATGACGACCATTAACGAAGTTGTCTGCTACACTCTCTCCTCTCCTCTCTCGTGAAACCCTGGAGGTGTTGGGTATATTTGGGGAAGTTTACTATAGCATGCTACACTCTCCTCATGATCACTTGCTCGATCGTGAAATCTGGAGTGAAACCCTTGGTTTATATTACAATGGTTTAAATAAATAAAAAGGGTGTCACGGAGGTGAAGCTGCTTAACTCATAAGAATAATGAACGAAAAAATACGATGAACATTTAATACACCACGAGGCACGTATGTTTTGACCGTCATCGCCTTTTTTACATAAGATGTTTCATCAACAGGGCAGATGTAGTCCAATTTGTCTTTTGTTGGTGATTCTGCTTTAGGTGGCTGAGTTTAGTTGATCGGTGAAGTACCGTTGGTAAGAGTAGCAATCATCACATCCGCGTCCTAACGGATTACTTTCCAATCCCCCATAATTAACGCAGTCAGGAATAGGCACTGAAATAGGGGGTATTATATCAGAAATTAATTTTTGTAATTATCTATCCGTAAAATAAGAATCGTTACATTATCACGTATTTTTCCAGATGGAAAATATGTTATAATATGCACATAAATCAAATTATAAAGAAAATCTCCAGATGTAAACAAAGGTCAGTCAAGTATCACTCATCCCAGGCTGCAGGGCAGATAAAGAGAATTGAATGAAGCGCGAGAGACCTGGCAACCCTACAATTTCGTCATAATGATTCATGGGCAAACAATAGAAGCATGAAATTAACACCTTTTACAGTGTGAAGGACGACACCTAATGAGGTTTTTGTTTTTTTCCCTGGGTGGTTATTACAAAGTAAGAATGTTGACGTAAGTGTTATCTGCTTCCTGGTGAAAACTTTTGCGTGTTCAAAGGAACAATGGAAATGTCATTTCCAAACAAAGAGCCACATTTCCCTACTTAGGTGGCCAAAATATTGTCAATGAAACGCAAAAAAAGACAAAATCACCAGCTGTTACTGACTGAGTCTAACTCAAATGCAAAAAGGTACGCACAGCGACAAAGCGCTATTGTAAAGAATGACCCGACGATGAGATCAATAGATGTATAAATGACTTATTGTACTATAAAACTGTACCCCTGCCACTACTTGTATATTATTACACACATAAGGCCACCCTATACCAGAGTTGCAGATTGATTTTTCATTACACAGTCTCTTGCACTGAAGAAAAATACTCATATATAATTTGCGGTCCTAGTAGAGGGTCGGTCTTCTCTCATTTTTCTCAAATCAAAATAAACTAGCAAACATGAAAATTGACAAGCTGTATTAGGATGTAAAGTGTTGAGAACCCTTTAAACACGGTGTATGGTAATATGCACGTTTAGACAAATTTTAATTTCAATTAAATTTAATTTTTATTTTAATTAAATTTATTTTTAATTTTAATTAAAATTGATATTACCGAAATTAGTAAATGTCGTTTGCGTCATGTATCAATATTTATGCGCATAATAGTACCTACGTTATAAACATTCAGCAAAGATCTTTGGAAGGCCGCTCTTTCGTCGTTTATATCAAATGAAAACTATCTGATACCCATCGTATCAATCATTATACCTTGATAAGCGATTAGCATACTAATTTATGTACCCAGTCATAATAACTTTAACAATTACAACAAACCTCCCTACTCTGCTTTTCGTTGCAAAAACAATTAGCCACAACTGTTTTAATATTAAAAGATATCAATAATAATGACGATTTCTAAATTTCAAAAGTACCTTTGGGGTACGAACTCCCGTCGGGTAGGTTGCAACGTTTGCAACGACGTTAACCGTTATTCCACCAATTCTATTATACTTTCACACCGATGTCGACAGATCTCTATTGCCGGGCATGCCGAAGCTTTGCGGAAATTGCCGAAGGCTAGGAAAATTCTTCAAAATATATTTTTATTTCTTTTAATCAAATCCAATCTCTCACTGCCCTGAGGTATGGCTAAAACCTTTCAGTTGTCATCAGACTTTGTAATTTGGGAGAAAAAAAAGTGAAACAGGAACTTCTGGTGATGAATAATACATGTAGATTATAGTGCTGCAAGGTCTTGTTTTCTATCCCTGATGTACGAGTAGCTTTTTCTACAGTTTCTATAATTCTCTTAACGTATGAAAATATGCAGGTTTTCTGATACAATAAGACCAATAATACTTTTCAAGTCGCGAGTCGGGATAAATATCGGCAAGGTGGAGATATGTCCCGCCGGCGCTTCCGCAACAGCAAGACTGAAGGACGCAAGTTACAAAGCAAAACATGTTTAGTCAAGTTAAAGACTAATTACCGGCCTAACAGCGGCGATAGTGACTCCCGCTGTGAGCGACTTGCGCTGTCTATCGTAATCCCCCTATCATTAACACTGTCGGGGGCACACGCACGTTCGCACGTGCGTGTGCTATTAAAGTGACCGGGGACTAAATAGCTACACGGTAATTCGAGTTATTGCACCACCAGCGTATGCGCTGGCGGTACACATGGTTTTAGTCCCGTCCGGTCTGTTCCGCCGCCATGTTACCGTTACCGCTTCTTCTCCTAGACTACAAGGGCCTGCGTACCCATCTCTTGGATTTAGGTCGCAAACAATCTCAACTCGTTCCATGTAAAATTTGGGCTTCGTCGGTGCTGGGGTCTAGGTGTGGCGCTCATTGCAATGCACCCTTGTCCAAAATTTGCAAAATTAAATGCTAATTATCTACCATACCGAAGGAATTATGGGAAAAAATTCTACAGACGGCTGACCGAAAGTCATATGTGGAGATTTCAAATATGCCCTTGGCCTTCACCTTCATTTCAAGGTCAAACGGGCCAAAATTTTCAAAAAAAAAAAAAATTTTTTTACCAAAAAAAAAAAATATTTGCGCTGATATTCAGAAACTACACAGACCTAACCTATGATATTATTGAAATGTGTTGCCCTTTAGGTCATCTTTCATCTCCGTGAGTTTGGAATCAATCGGTGCATTTTCACGGGAGTAGCGGCCAAAAGATACCGAAAGTAAAAACTGTCTCTAATTCGGGAGCCGTTAATGCCTATTCTTTTTTGCATTTTGTACAGCATGTCAAGCCCAACACTGGAGGTGGTCTCCGTTTTTTTTTTTTTTTTTTTTTTTTTTTTCCATACGGTTTACGAGTTATACTGTAACAAAAAGTACATTGTGGTGGTGAAAGCAAAATCTGCAATACGGTAATATGTAATAAATTTTGAACCTCTGGAAAATATAACACAAGGCTTGGCGAGGCAGACAACTTCTGGTCAAAAATGACATTATTTCATGGAATTTTAACATCTGGAACTTCTGAGCACCTCCCATTTCAAGAATTTCAACCAAAATGACCTTTTCTTTATTTCAATTAATATCTTTTGTAGAAAATTTATGGCACATTGTTGTAACTCCAAAATTGTAACATTTAGTCCCTTATATCTCCAAAACTGACAGAGATAGGTCCATATTGAAGTTTAATAGGAAGTCATATAATAATAATAATAATAATAATAATAATAATAATAATAATCTTTATTGAGCACTTAAATGTGTACACGTTACATTTTACAGGCTCTCTACACTGGTCATAACAAATTAACAACAATTATACAAATCTATACAAATACTTATGGAATGATTACTGGGAAGCAGCACAGAATAAACGACTATTGCTATTGATGGGTGTGTCTTTTTTTTTCAAACTTTCAGCCACGGAATGAGCAGCCACGGAATATATATATATATATATATATATATATATATATATATATATATATATATATAATGTTCTCAAGCACGATTCACTTTTTGGACTGAGCAGCCACTGAATTTTTTCATGATCGGTTTTCTGCTCAGGAGGTATCATTAGTCTACTTCTTCTGTCACTATGTTCTTCACATTTCAGTAGAAAGTGGATTTCCGTTTCACTTTCATTACAGTGGGGACACTTGCGATTTTCAGTAGGGGTTTTAGGGGACGTATAGCGGCCGCGTTCAATTTCTAATTCGTGGTCACTAATCCGCATTTTTGCAATAGTCTTCATTTCTGATGGTGTGACTTTCATTAACAGATATTTTTCAGGGGTGTAAGTGTTTTGAGTAATCTGTATGTCGTAAGATTAAAGTATTTATCACTCTCCAGGTCTTTCCAAAATAGTTCCTCATTTTTTTTGTTGATAGCATCTCTTAGGTTTTCAAAGTTATGTAGTGTTTGTGTATCAGTTTTATGACCCAGACCCCAACACTGTATAAATGTTAATTGTTGATTCAGACCAACAGGGTCCTTTTTCTTTTTGCTCCTGTTCATAAATGTTTTTGACCAATTTGTTGGAAGGTAGCTCTTTTAGTCTGGCACTGTATCTCTGTTTTGCAACATCAGAATAGAGTGGAAATCTTCCATATTCAGCTCTACAGGCATTGTTCATAGCATTTTTTTCGTCCACCTAGTGCCCATTTGCACATTTTTAGATGTAGTTGTTCAAAAGGAAATTTATTTAATTTTGAAAGTGACACTTGTTTTTCCTTGAATATTTCTTCGGACCAAACTTCACACCCATACAGTAAAATGGGCTTGATGATTTTGTCAAAAAGTTTTAAGTTGAGTGGGGGAGATGTTATCTTGTTCGAGGACAGGGCTGTTTTAAGAGCAAAAGTTGCTTTTATAGCTATTTTCTTTAAATTTTCAATTGCTTTTTTCATTGAACCTGTATTTCTAAAGGTTAAACCCAGATAATTACACTCTTTGACTGATTCAATGGCTACAATATTTATTGTAAATGTTGTTGCAGAGTCTAATTTTCCTTTTATATTAAATATTAAATCTTGGACTTTTTTCGTCTATGTTTAGTTTCCACTTTTTACAATAAGCTTGCAGTGCCGTTAGTTTATTTTGTAGACCATCTTTAGATGCAGATTTTAGGACAAGATCGTCAGCATACAAGATGTGATTCAGTCCGTTAATAGCACCGGACTGGTTACAAGAATGGAAAACCTCCTTGATGTCATCCATGTATAAATTAAAGAGAGTGGGACTAAGATTATCCCCTTGGCGAATTCCTAGTCTTGATAGAAATGGGGTAGTGTAACCTACACCTACCGAGATGCCTAATCTGGTGTTACTATACATGAAGTGAAACAGGAACTTCTGGTGATGAATAATAGGTTATAGTGCTGCAAGGTCTTGTTTTCTATCCCTGATGTACGAGTAGCTTTTTCTACAGTTTCTATAATTCTCTTAACGTATGAAAATATGCAGGTTTTCTGATATAATAAGACTTTGATAAAATCAAAACCAATAATACTTTTAAAGTCGAGAGTCGGGATAAATATCGGCAAGGTGGAGATATGTCCCGCTGGCGCTTCCGCAACAGCAAGACTGAATGAAGGGCGCAAGTTACAAAGCAAAACATGTTTAGTCAAGTTAAAGACTTAATTACCGGCTTAACAGCGGCGACAGTGACTCCCGCTGTGAGCGACATGCGCTGTCTATCGTAATCCCCCTATCATTAACACTGTCGGGGGCATGCGCACTAGCTCGTATGATGTAGACAGCGTGGGCTATTAAAGTGACCGGGGACTTAATAGCTACACGGTACCTGTTGACTAGTGATTTCAAAGTAAAGATATGATCTGCTGTTCTATAACCTGGCCTGAAGCCTGCTTGCTCTTCACTTAATTTGTTTTCATTGTTAATATGTTGGATTAGCCTGTGTGCTAAAACTGAATTAAATAATTTTCCTAAGCAACTAGTTATGCAAAGGCCTCTATAGTTTTCAGGGTTCATATTGATTTAAAAAGCGGAATTATAATTCCTAGGTTCCATGATTCAGGGATTTCAGATGTATTCAGCACCACGTTAAATAGTTCTGTGAGCACAACTGCAAAATACTGTACCCCCGCTTTCAGCATTTCATTTCTCACCTTGTCTTCCCCAGGTGATTTCCCATTTTTTAGATATTTAATGTCATTTTTAACCTCTTTCACTGTAAAAGGTTTGTCAAGTACTGCTTCACCTGATAGGCTTTCATAAGATTTAATTTCATTATCTAAGGCATGGTCACCTTCAGGAAGGATCCCACACAAATGGTAGAAGTGGTTAAACCATGTATCTGGACTAATTAAAGGACAATATTCATATAAAAATCCATTTCTCGAATTCTGAAGATCCAGCACTTAATCTATACGCTACAGTTATGTTTTAATCGATCCCCGTCATTTAAAAATTATAAAAACAATCTATTAGTAGACAAAAAGCGTTTTAGTAAACCTCACCTCAATATGCATAAACGAAGCAACAGATCTGGATCACGTGGTACTGTGACAACAATCACGATAAAGGTCTATGAGACTCAAGTGAGCTGCATGGTGCATACAGACGGAGAAGTTAAGGAAAGTTGTGTTGAACGGAGTTGAGGAATTTGCGTTATGCCTCGGTGTGTTGCCGTGGGATTCACCAAAATTGCAGCTCTCGTTGACAATCTTTCTTTGTCTGTCACGGTCTTCCGTGACTTACTAACTTCGGTGACAATAGTTGCGATGCTCTAGATCATGGTCACCTCAGGTGGTTTAGATCATATCAAGAGCTGGTAGTCTTTCAGCTTAACTGTCATCAGTTGGCAAACTTACTGATTGCTGATGCATTTTAAATGCATTGTAGTTGACCAAAAGCTCGTTTACAACAAACCTGTTAATTATGCACCGCTGCACTTCCCAACCCAGGTAATAACAGGTATCAAAATCGTCTTGGTGGGCTTTCAAATTTTTCAAAATATCTCATTTATTTCATGGGGTGATTTTATTGGTATTTGTAAATGACGTTTAATATCAATATTTAAACAATTGAGTTCAAACACCGTCGCGAACATTAATAAAAGTAATTGCTCTCAGGGTAACTTGAAACATGCGTATGCCCAGGCATTACTTCCGTGGAAGAAAACGTGTTGAAGAACAAACAGAAAAAAGAGCGGTATATTAAAGAAAAAAATAGGAACTTATGTACTAAAATGGTTCGTTATCCTAATTCGTTTATGCTTTGAGGATTTGTTTCTGAATGTTATTTCATCTGAAGTATAAAATAATTTAAAAGACTTATCATTTTATACCTTGAAATACAAGTTCTGCGTCTGTACACAAAACTTTTTGCAAATTTGTATGCTTTGCCAAACCCAAAAACATGTAGCAGATCAAGGTAAAAGAGCATTGTTTGCTATAAGTAGCATGGGAAAAATCATTACTTGAACGTTTACTAAATGTGCAGTTTTACATACGTGAGTATAAAAAATTAAAAAAGTCCAAGCACGCACAGCAAAATGTAGACTAACGCAAAACATCAAGAACAGCGTAATCTCAGCAAATGTGCCCCATATAGTAGCTTAATTTCCATTAATAATAAAATAATCATTTAAGTCAAAAATTTTCTGTCGATTTAATAAATGTTCTAATTTATCCAGAACGGTATATATATTTATTTAAGAGGAGGCTAACTGAAATATAGTTTTATTATTTGTTTATTTTGTATTTGAAAATTGCCCATGTCACCCTGTTAATTAGAAGGTCTAAGCTGGATCAAGTCCGTGCTAAAATTCCTATGAAGCTGTGCAGGAAAAATTCTTCCTCTGTTTCTCTAGCTCCTCAATAAACCCGGTGTTCAGATTTTATCTAGTACCCCCAGGTCCGCGGGGGCTGCTCTTTGAAACTAAAGCACAGGTAGATTTTTACCTGAGATAAATATCGCCAGCCATTTAACCCTCTAATTAAGAGGTAAAGGAAGTTCCAGTTAGATGGATGATTAAGATGGGACTTGTAAAGGTAACGGGCATCATTTACCTCAGTTTAAGAAAAGTATCCAAGACGGAGTGTCAGCGGTTTAATAAAATTAATTGAATTTCACAAATAACATGGCCCTCATATGCAATAATCCACAGTACCCTTTACTCATTCAAATGCAGTGTTTTATACAACTTGGNTTTTCAGGGGTGTAAGTGTTTTGAGTAATCTGTATGTCGTAAGATTAAAGTATTTATCACTCTCCAGGTCTTTCCAAAATAGTTCCTCATTTTTTTTGTTGATAGCATCTCTTAGGTTTTCAAAGTTATGTAGTGTTTGTGTATCAGTTTTATGACCCAGACCCCAACACTGTATAAATGTTAATTGTTGATTCAGACCAACAGGGTCCTTTTTCTTTTTGCTCCTGTTCATAAATGTTTTTGACCAATTTGTTGGAAGGTAGCTCTTTTAGTCTGGCACTGTATCTCTGTTTTGCAACATCAGAATAGAGTGGAAATCTTCCATATTCAGCTCTACAGGCATTGTTCATAGCATTTTTTTTTCGTCCACCTAGTGCCCATTTGCACATTCTTAGATGTAGTTGTTCAATAGGAAATTTATTTGATTTTGAAAGTGACACTTGTTTTTCCTTGAATATTTCTTCGGACCAAACTTCACACCCATACAGTAAAATGGGCTTGATGATTTTGTCAAAAAGTTTTAAGTTGAGTGGGGGAGATGTTATATTTTTCGAGGACAGGGCTGTTTTAAGAGCAAAAGTTGCTTTTATAGCTTTTTTCTTTAAATTTTCAATTGCTTTTTTCATTGAACCTGTATTTCTAAAGGTTAAACCCAGATAATTACACTCTTTGACTGATTCAATGGCTGCAATATTTATTGTAAATGTTGTTGCAGAGTCTAATTTTCCTTTTATATTAAATATCATGATCTTGGACATTTTTTCGTCTATGTTTAGTTTCCACTTTTTACAATAAGCTTGCAGTGCCGTTAGTTTATTTTGTAGACCATCTTTAGATGCAGATTTTAGGACAAGATCGTCAGCATACAAGATGTGATTCAGTCCGTTAATAGCACCGGACTGGTTACAAGAATGGAAAACCTCCTTGATGTCATCCATGTATAAATTAAAGAGAGTGGGACTAAGATTATCCCCTTGGCGAATTCCTAGTCTTGATAGAAATGGGGTAGTGTAACCTACACCTACCGAGATGCCTAATCTGGTGTTACTATACATGCTTTTTATGACACGGTAGAATTTGCCCCGAATCCCGAGTTTAAGCAATTTCAGTAAAAGTCCGTTGTGCCACACTGAATCAAAGGCTTTTCTCATGTCAATGAAACATGCATATAGCTTTGTTTTTTGATTGAGTTACCTGTTGACTAGTGATTTCAACGTAAAGATATGGTCTGCTGTTCTATAACCTGGCCTGAAGCCTGCTTGCTTTTCACTTAATTTGTTTTCATTGTTAATATGTTGGATGAGTCTGTGTGCTAAAACTGAATTAAATAATTTCCCTAAGCAACTAGTTATGCAGAGGCCTCTATAGTTTTCAGGGTTCATATTGATTTAAAAAGCGGAATTATAATTCCTAGGTTCCATGATTCAGGGATTCCAGATGTAATCAGCACCATGTTAAATAGTTTTGTGAGCACAACTGCAAAATACTGTACCCCCGCTTTCAGCATTTCATTTCTCACCTTGTCTTCCCCAGGTGATTTCCCATTTTTTAGATATTTAATGTCATTTTTAACCTCTTTCACTGTAAAAGGTTTGTCAAGTACTGCTTCACCTGATAGGCTTTCATAAGATTTAATTTCATTATCTAAGGCATGGTCACCTTCAGGAGGGATCCCACACAAATGGTAAAAGTGGTTAAACCATGTATCTGGACTAATTAAGTTTTTCTGCTCTTTATCTTGGTTTAGTTTTTTAAGGGTTTGCCAAAATGCCTTGGGTTTTTTTTTCTTCAAAATTTAACAGGTCATTTAAGAATGCATTTTTGTTGTTATGTTTCTTTTGTTTAATAACTTGTTTGTACTTTTTTGCAACTTCATGGTATGTGCATGAAATGAATTTATTCTTAGGGTTATTTTGAATTAGTTTGCCTAGGTCCTTTACATTTCGTCGTAGTTCAGCACAATTAAGCGCCGTCATACCACGGCTGTTTTCTCGTTCTTTTAGGACTTTTTTAGGCTTATTTTCAGTTCGCTTCTTAATACGCAAAGATGATTTAGCAGCCTTTTCCAAGATGTCTGTAAATGAATTGCATGCAATGTGCACACCGTCTTTTGTAGCAGGGAAGTTGGAGGGAGCAAATGTCATTCATCATTGTCTCATTTTCTAGGGCCTCTATGAACATTTCCCGTGAGTTTGACTCCCAAATGTAGCGGTCACTGAATCCCTTCACTCGCTGTGTTTGTGCAGACTGTTTTAAACCTGTTATTTGTAATGTCCGATCTAACCCGCAGTGATCTGATAGGTAATCTATCGGATGTACTGTAAAATATTTGATTTTGCTCAAAAGCTCATCACTAACAATAGCGTAATCTACTGTGCTGCAACCCTTTGTGTTGTAACAGGTGAAATATCCTTAAGGGTTGCCTCGTATTCTACCATTTGGAATACATAAGTTTATGCTAATGCACAGTTCTAGTAGGGTTCTTCCCTGGGGGTTCACCACACTGTCTAGGTTATTTCTAGGCTTTGAGTTCCTGTCACTGATGCGGCTGTCAGGCATAGGTCCAATCATATTGTCATCTTTCACAAAGTCTTGCAACATCCCTGTTATGGCATTAAAATCAACTAACAATCTAACTGAGCCCAGGGCTTTAAACTGTGTAATTTCTTCCTCTAGTATATCAAAATTTGCTTCATCAGATGAAGAAATGCCTGGTTTTATGTATTCTGCACAGAGAAATATATCATTTTGCATTCCGAAATGTTTACCAGTCATCCTAATCCACAACAAGTTCGTACTCCTACCATTACACATCTTGATTGCATCTCGGAACTCTGTCTTATAGTATATCACAATTCCACCTGAAGGTCTACCTCTAGCTTTCTTTTTTCTTCTAACTTTAAGGAAGTGGGCATGTGAGCCAGTAGGCAAGGCGACTTTTGACCTTTCAGTTGAAAAAGTTTCCACATATACAAAAATATCTACTACCCTCTACCGGGGCGAGTGATAGATTTTTTACAGATATTCACAGATATGTCTCTAGATAGATAGAGAAGCAATAAAGGGATTGCTCTGAAACTTGACAGGTACCTTAGAGAAGGTATGGTTCGACAGCTAAGCAACACAGTTTGATATGGGATTCTTGCTCTCAGAGAAAATAGCCAGAAACGGACAGCCATTGCCAGGCAATTCAACATTTATCAGGAATCGTTAGTAAAGTCCTCCAAAGAAATGCTACAACAGGGGCATCTACTCCAATACCTCGACCAGGGTGTCCGATTATCACACCAAGAAGACAGGATCGGCTTCTCTTTAGAGTGCGCCGTGCTGGTCGTACAAACACAACCAGTGTGGCAGAAAAGAGTGGCAGAATGTCATTCAAACGCCCGTCTCTAGGTCCCTCGTGAACAAGAGATTACTGCAAGCCGGTTACTTTGCACGAAGACCAGTACGGAAACCACTGTTAACAGCAGCTCATATACAGCGACGTCTGCAATGGGTTGGGGACCACGTGCGTTTGCAGCCAAAACACTGGAATCAAGTCTTTTACAGTGATGAGGCCAGATATGTTTTTTTTTTTTTTTTTTTTTTTTTTTTTTTTTTTTTTTTGGGGGGGGG
>NW_019774025.1:113861-126452 GCF_001039355.2 Lingula anatina
GGGGGGGGTTACGGTCGAATCCGTGTCGCACGAAGTGTACGAGAGGCATGAAACGATGATTGTGTACTGTCTAGGGTGCAAGCAGGGGTTAGTAACGTCTCTGTTTGGGGATCATTTCATGCCGACAGTGATTCATGCGACAGGCAAATATCACTGCGTGGAATGATATCCCCATCCAAACTCTAAAAAAAAACTTGCCACAGGGTATGCCATGTAGGATGAGGGCGCTGCAAGCGGCTGCTGGAGGTCATACCCGCTATTGATGACTTTTCATGATTAACTGTAATGAGTTCTTTTACTGTGTAACATATCACTGTCGGGAGGCTATCATTTTCTTTAATATCTGAGCTTAAAGTAAATACTGACATTAATCTGGTGATATGGTTTTCCGTAGTTAAATCAGCGTAAGAAGTGTTTTGGTTATTTATATAAAAAATCAAAACATTATATAATGCTTTTCCAGAATGTTTTTTGTTGACTGGGACATTATTTTGCATGGAGTTAAAAACACGCATAACGTTACCATAACGTTATCATAATATTATTCTGTACCATAACCAGCATGTAAGCACCTGATAACGTCATGAAAACGTTACTTGTTATCTGGATTACTACTTAAAAGGCATATTTTAAATAATCATGAGTTATTGCAAGGAAGGAAACGTGTTCGAGCAGGCTGCTCCACGCCATCAATAGCTCCACACGTTTACAAGGGGAAGTGTTTAGCCAAATTGTAGAGCCTTGTGATAAACTTGTTATGGGGTCAGATTCCGGTGAAGCTAATCACCTAGCTAAACGTGCAACACTGCTACAAAATGTTAAGCATTTTCTTCTGTGAGAGGCTTGAAAAACTAAACGTGGTGTTCAACAGCTCCACGCGTTTAGGAGTTCCACACATGTTGCAGCTCCATATGTTTATCAGCTCCACGCGCTTAGCAGGGGAAGTGCTTAGCCAATGTGTTTATCTTAGTTTTAATAGCCATCAGTATTCTTGTTTAAATCATTTATTAATTTAATCTGACTGCCTCTATATATTTATCAAACTCTTCTTGGATTGCAAGATATATAATAATAATAATAATAATAATAATAATAATAATAATAATAATGGATTGTTATATGTATACATACATAAATATAAAGTGAAGACTTGTTTTATTTGAGTTTATCAAGGTTAGACATGGACGTAAACCTAGAAAGGGGTACGAGTTTATCAAGTTTAAAAGTAGGTGTAAACTTTAGGAAGGGTACAAGTTTATCAAGAAGCAGTGTAGGTGTCTGCAATCTTAAAATCTCAAGATGAAGTCGCCGCTTCCCCCTGATGCGACCACATGCACGTGTACATTTGACAGAGCATATAAAAAAAACCCAAAATATCCCCTTTAACCCCAAACCCGCAAAATGTCAGCAAATGTCTTAATATAAAGACACATTTAGAGGGATTCACAATAAAAGCGGCCGTCATCGGCCAAATTTCGAACATCATACTTGTGTTTGTCACTTTAGTGCTTTTTTCTATTCTTCTGACACCACATTGAACCTCTTTTAATCAAGGAGACATATGAAGCTGTTACCGCTAAGATATTCTTTCTTGTTTATATTTATCAACTACCGTTTACACCCATCACATAGTTTAATTAGTGTCTCTTGAAGAGGAACCACCAACTCAAGTTTCTCTGAAGTTTGCCTTTTGAAATTTAAGTTGAAATCAAACGGTGCATTTTCAGCCTAGCTTGTGGCCTTATAAGTTACTGCAAGATTGAAATTGCTAGATATGGTAGGTCCCACTCCCTGTCTGTCTATGGTATGATTTTATCCTTTTGGATCATCATATATTTCAGGTTCAGGTACTGAAGAAAGGAAGCGTTGTGTAGTCTGACCACGAGCAGCCTTACAGCCTGTTAGCAGAGCAGTAAGACAGTATAGATCCCTATCATCGTGACCAAATTCGTAAGAATCGAGTTGCCTTGACGCTAGACATGGTGCCTGACCCAGATTTAGATTATCTGTACAAGGAGGAAGTTTTTTACTGAAAACATGATTGAAGGAATAAGGGTAATAGAATATGAGGTCCTTTTTAACATTGAGCGGAACAATTTGCTGTACATCAACAAGTTTGACTGGTCGCTGACACTGACAATTTATTAAGCCTATGCATATATTAAATTTTTGAGAATCCATTACCGTTTTATAGCGTCAGAGTGTTAAAATGATTAAAACATACAATAACACTACAGTGGTTGTACTGCAATTCACACGTTCGCTTACACTGAATACGGTTCACTAGGGGTTAAATCGATATCCCTATACTCCCCCGCACCGAACTCTCTCACACCAATACTTACCCGCAGCATTTTTTTATTATTAGAAATGCGACGCCAAAACAAAATTTTAGATTAAAAACTTTTCTGTAATATGTTTTTTTTTTTCAAACATATAGGGACCCAAAAGTGACAAATTTTATTCGGAATATTGTAGAAAAATAAGGAAACAGATACTTAAATCGGTCTGCCTCGTAACTTAGAACATAGTCGACCTTTCATGACAAACTTTGTGTGCAGATCGGCTTTATAATTTTTTAAAATGTCTGTATACTTCACTTCATTCTTCATCAGTAATTACGGTATTCAAATTACACTTTTTATTTATATATCTATTAATTTTACTCAAAGCAGAAATGTTTTATCTGAAGATAAATAACACACCATAGTCTTTTCTTCAGGCACCTCTCAATTTGTTGAATTATTGAGAAATAAAAAAGCAGTGTTTCATTTAACTATAAAATATCTACTTTGTCTACTTGGACATGTGAGATTTTACAAATAATGCTCTCCTTGGGCGATTCTAGGAACCACTAGACAAGTTAAATGAGCTGTAATTATTGTTTCTTTTCTTTTACATTTAACTTGTAACAAAAAATATCTAGACCAAAAATTACCGACCTAAATATAATATCAGGAAACCTAAAAAATGGTGGAATATTGTGGATTCCTGGAACTCATGATTAACCCTTGTATCGGGATCATTATAAATAACAATTTATCGTTGACAAAGAGACACGGTGCATGTATAACGGTAATTTTACGGGGTGTGTATCGATGAGGGGATCTATTGTTTTGGGGTCGTATCAATGCGCATAATGTAAACAATTCACTAGGAAGGAGTATTGGTGCGGGGGACTAACGGTGCGGGGGTTATCGACATGACCCCTAACTAGGCACGTGGCTATTCATTTTTATTTGTTAGTATTATAAACTGGTGAGATTTACACAAATCTGTACAAATCTGTTAATCTGTGCAGAGAAATATAGTGATTTAAAACTTATATATATACAGCATCGCAATATAGTCCAAGAATTTGGTGCAGAAAAATAGGTTGAATTGTGCATTTTTACCTACGCCATACCCTGAGTGTCAGAGCAACGTAAAAGCTAGCTTGTTAAATATACCTTGTGATGGAGTCCCCTGGTATTGCTACTATGGGTTATATATGAAATCAAGATCGAGCTGGCCATACCGGAATCTAGAACCTAGGGTACTACGCCACAAATACCCGTTCAAATTAAATCTTCAAGTATATCGTCCTGTAATAGCTTAAGATATTATTTTATGGTTAGACAAAACTATGGTATGAATGAAGTATCAATATTTGCTTCTTTATGTGTATAGAAATCCAAAATAGCCTCCAAAAGTAGGAAAAAACAGTCCACTCACGGCTGTAATATGGTGAATTCACAATTTACTAAAAACTACAAGCATAAAAGTTGATATGCTTGTAAAAATAGGATTCTTAGCAATTTTGGATATAGGGGCATGTCTGAAAATTCTAATATGGCCATCAAACATTTCTTTAGAAAAAAATCAACTTCGTATTCTTATAATAGTCTTTTTTATATATTTTTGGTTTGGAATCACCTCATTATAAATGATTTATCAAAAACTGCTCCTTTAGTTATATTGAAATCTAAATTGACTGTAAAAAGTGAAACGGGACTCCTTTCGGTCAAAGTACATCCACCACATGGAGCAATTATATAGATGCCACAGGATATGACAAATGTCAAGATATTTTTACAAATTAGATTTTAATTTAAAGTTAAATTTTTCTGGTGAGTAGTTGTCGCACATTTGAGAAATATATGGGAAATTAGTAATTGGACAATTTTTTCAACAGAAGATAACGACTTGGTAGACCGAAATTGCAAGAATATATGCTTACCATTTACTTTTTTCATTTTTGATTTGCAAGGGATTTGAATGTCAAATATATATATTTTTTTACATTTCTACTTATTGGTTAAATAATTGTCATTCATTCTTATATTTGCTTTTTTGAGGCTAGGTTACATTGGTTCTTCTTTCACATTTTAAAGATTTTTATATGATAGTAGTTTGTTTATAAAGGGAAAGTCGCCCTGATACGCTAACTGAGAATTGATCTTAATGAAAATCTAGGGCAAAGGGCAAAACTACTTATGTTGTTTTAGCAAAAAAGGGACTGTTTCAGTAAATAGATAATAAATGTAACATGCGTGGTGTTTTTACAAGGTCTGTAGGTCTTAACAAGGCTTCTGCTCAAGTAGGAATATGATGATCATACAAGAAGTTGCAAAGTCCAAATGCCTATTCACGAGTGATTATGATTCAATACAATACAATAAAATGCAATACAATGCATGTGGCCCATGGGCTTTTGAGTGCCATTTTGGAATTTTTAAACATTAAGGAGCAGATATTGATACTATATACAAACCATGGTATTTTCTAACCATCAATTGACATTGGAAGTCATTAAAAGACCATATGAATCGCTTTCACCTTCAAAGGGGCATATTAAAATTGACTGCAAAATTTTTCAGACGTGTCCTTATACCAAACTTGCTAAGAATCATGTTCTCCACAACTGTGCCAATTTTTATGTTTGTATTTTTAAGTGCATGATGAATTCACCATACTGCTACATATTTTGCTTTTGGAGGCCATTTTGTGTTTCTTAACATCTAAACAAGCAGGTATTGATAATTCATTCATAGCATAGTATTTTCTTACTATAAATGGTATTTTAAACCATTATAGGACTATATATTAGAAGTTTTAATTTAAAAGGGTAGTTAATTGTAGAAGGTATAAAATTGTTTTGAAGACAAGTATCCGAAATCAAATTTCGGCATTTTCACTGTCCGATCTGATTTTTTGAAAGCTATAGGTAATATCTTGCAACTTTTGGGGCTCGCAAAGAAGTTTTTATTTTACATTTACCGAATTGCAGACCATTACAATCTTGGTTTAATAAAATGTCTTCAGTGTAAAGATGCTGCCGTAGATAAGGTGTAAAAACATCGGTGTATTGCTCTAAAAAATGTTAAATGTGTAAAACATCGAAATTGCATATAATTGCATACGGTAGTTGGCCAGGTCTTATTTTTTCAACGTCTGCCATTTATTACAGATGCCGTGCCACATGACCATGACAAACTGTTTGAGAAAGGATACCATTGATGATATTCAAAAGAGGATGCATTGAGCTCATTGCCAGCACCAACAAGGAGTGACAGGTTCAAAACTGTGCAAGGGTACGCAGCCACAGGTTTACAAGAAATTCAATATGAGCGCAGTAAAATTAGTTGAGGTGATGTGTCTTTGCTTGGTGGCATAAGTTATCTGTATTTATCTGGAATAAGAGATCACTATCAGGGTATTAGCAGGCTTATTGATGAAGGAGCCGATGTCAATTCACAAGACAAAGAGGATATAAGTAGTATACATTTAGACGCAGAAAACGGCAGCATTAAAGTTGTCACATATCTAATTGATAAAGGATTGATCTTTATGTTCGAGACAGGGAAAGTAGAAGTAGTATATATTTGGCACTAGAGAACCGTCATGGTGATATTGCCACCAAGCTGTTTGATGCAGTTGCAGAACTGCCAGGGGAAGGATATCTATTTCCCAGTGAAATTAATTAAGGTGAAAGCACGTGCTTTGGTGAAGATGTTTAGTAGTATTTGTGGAATGTCTTTATCTTACATAACCAATGAAAAAAGAATAGAATGGTGTATTTTGCGGTAACATGCAATAACAAAATTAAAAAGCCGGAATTTCCCGATATACTGGAAGGTTATACCATTCTTGTCTGGGGAGGCTCAGTCGGTGGTAATGGGGAGCAACCGGATGCAGGCGAGTCACGTGAACTTTCTGTCGGCTGTTGTATAGGTTTAAGGGACACTTTTGGAAGCCTTAGAAGCCTTGGTTATATAATTATAACCAATTTTAAGTTACCTACTGGGTCTAATTTCAACGAGCGCCATTGCTATTGTTAGCCACCCACTAGATCTAGANTTGTTATATGTATACATACATAAATATAAAGTGAAGACTTGTTTTATTTGAGTTTATCAAGGTTAGACATGGACGTAAACCTAGAAAGGGGTACGAGTTTATCAAGTTTAAAAGTAGGTGTAAACTTTAGGAAGGGTACAAGTTTATCAAGAAGCAGTGTAGGTGTCTGCAATCTTAAAATCTCAAGATGAAGTCGCCGCTTCCCCCTGATACACGTGTACATTTGACAGAGCATATAAAAAACCCCCAAAATATCCCCTTTAACCCCAAACCCGCAAAATGTCAGCAAATGTCTTAATATAAAGACACATTTAGAGGGATTCACAATAAAAGCGGCCGTCATCGGCCAAATTTCGAACATACTTGTGTTTGTCACTTTAATGCTTTTTTCTATTCTTCTGACACCACATTGAACCTGTTTTAATCAAGGAGACATATAAAGCTGTTACCGCTAAGATATTCTTTCTTGTTTATATTTATCAACTACCGTTTACACCCATCACATAGTTTAATTAGTGTCTCTTGAAGAGGAACCACCAACTCAAGTTTCTCTGAAGTTTGCCTTTTGAAATTTAAGTTGAAATCACACGGTGCATTTTCAGCCTAGCTTGTGGCCTTATAAGTTACTGCAATATTGAAATTGCTAGATATGGTAGGTCCCACTCCCTGTCTGTCTATGGTATGATTTTATCCTTTTGGATCATCATATATTTCAGGTTCAGGTACTGAAGAAAGGAAGCGTTGTGTAGTCTGACCACGAGCAGACTTACAGCCTGTTAGCAGAGCAGTAAGACAGTATAGATCCCTATCATCGTGACCAAATTCGTAAGAATCGAGTTGCCTTGACGCTAGAGATGGTGCCTGACCCAGATGTAGATTATCTGTACAAGGAGGAAGTTTTTACTGAAAACATGATTGAAGGAATAAGGGTAATAGAATATGAGGTCCCTTTTAACATTGAGCGGAACACTTTGCTGTACATCAACAAGTTTGACTGGTCGCTGACACTGACAATTTATTAAGCCTATGCATATATTAAATTTTTGAGAATCCATTACCGTTTTATAGCGTCAGAGTGTTAAAATGATTAAAACATACAATAACACTACAGTGGTTGTACTGCAATTCACACGTTCGCTTGCTATACGGTTCACTAGGGGTTAAATCCCTATACTCCCCCGCACCGAACTCCCTCACACCAATACTTACCCGCAGCATTTTTTTTTTATTATTAGAAATGCGACGCCAAAACAAAATTTTAGATTAAAAACTTTTCTGTAATATGTTTTTTTTTTCAAAAGTGGGCAAACATATAGGGACCCAAAAGTGACAAATTTTATTCGGAATATTGTAGAAAAATAAGGAAACAGATACTTAAATCGGTCTGCCTCGTAACTTAGAACATAGTCGACCTTTCATGACAAACTTTGTGTGCAGATCGGCTTTATAATTTACACAAATCTGTGCAAATCTGTAAATCTGTGCAGAGAAATATAGTGATTTAAAACTTATATATATATACAGCATCGCAATATAGTCCAAGAATTTGGTGCAGAAAAAAAGGTTGAATTGTGCATTTTTACCTACGCCATACCCTGAGTGTCAGAGCAACGTAAAAGCTAGCTTGTTAAATATACCTTGTGATGGAGTCGCCTGGTATTGCTACTATGGGTTATATATGAAATCAAGATCGAGCTGGCAATACCGGAATCTAGAACCTAGGGTACTACGCCACAAATACCCGTTCAAATTAAATCTTCAAGTATATCGTCCTGTAATAGCTTAAGATATTATTTTATGCTTAGACAAAACTATGGTATGAATGAAGTATCAATATTTGCTTCTTTATGTGTATAGAAATCCAAAATAGCCTCCAAAAGTAGGAAAAAACAGTCCACTCACGGCTGAAATATGGTGAATTCACAATTTACTAAAAACTACAAGCATAAAAATTGATATGCTTGTAAAAATAGGATTCTTAGCAATTTCGGATATAGGGGCATGTCTGAAAACTCTAATATGGCCATCAAACATTTCTTTAGAAAAAAATCAACTTCGTATTCTTATAATAGTCTTTTTTTCTATATTTTTGGTTTGGAATCACCTCATTATAAATGATTTATCAAAAACTGCTCCTTTAGTTATAATGAAATCTAAATTGACTGTAAAAAGTGAAACGGGACTCCTTTCGGTCAAAGTACATCCATCACATGGAGCAATTATATAGATGCCACAGGATATGACAAATGTCAAGATATTTTTACAAATTAGATTTTAATTTAAAGTTAAATTATTTTGGTGAGTAGTTGTCGCACATTTGAGAAATATATGGGAAATTAGTAATTGGACAATTTTTTCAACAGAAGATAACGACTTGGTAGACCGAAATTGCAAGAATATATGCTTACCATTTACTTGTTTTCATTTTTGATTTGCAAGGGATTTGAATGTCAAATATTTTTTTTTACATTTCTACTTATTTGGTTAAATAATTGTCATTCATTCTTATATTTGCCTTTTTGAGGCTAGGTTACTTTGGTTCTTCTTTCACATTTTAAGGATTTTTATATGATAGTAGTTTGTTTATAAAGGGAAAGTCGCCCTTGAATGCCATCAAAGTTGATACGCTAACTGAGAATTGATCTTAATGAAAATCTAGGGCAAAGGGCAAAACTACTTATGTTGGTTTAGCAAAAAAGGGACTGTTTCAGTAAATAGATAATAAATGTAACATGCGTGGTGTTTTTACAAGGTCTGTAGGTCTTAACAAGGCTTCTGCTCAAGTAGGAATATGATGATCATACAAGAAGTTGCAAAGTCCAAATGCCTATTAACGAGTGATTATGTTTTAATACAATACAATAAAATGCAATACAATGCATGTGGCCCATGGGCTTTTGAGTGCCATTTTGGAATTTTTAAACATTAAGGAGCAGATATTGATACTATATACAAACCATGGTATTTTCTAACCATCAATTGACATTGGAAGTCATTAAAAGACCATATGAATAGCTTTCACCTTCAAAGGGGCATATTAAAATTGACTGCAAAATTTTTCAGACATGTCCTTATACCAAACTTGCTAAGAATCATGTTCTCCACAACTGTGCCAATTTTTATGTTTGTATTTTTAAGTGCATGATGAATTCACCATACTGCTACATATTTTACTTTTGGAGGCCATTTTGTATTTCTTAACATCTAAACAAGCAGGTATTGATAATTCATTCATAGCATAGTATTTTCTTACTATAAATGGTATTTTAAACCATTATAAGACTATATATTAGAAGTTTTAATTTAAAAGGGTAGTTAATTGTAGAAGGTATAAAAGTGTTTTGAAGACAAGTATCCGAAATCAAATTTCAGCATTTTCACTGTCCGATCTGATTTTTTGAAAGCTAACGTTTGGGGCTCCCAAGAAGTTTTTATTTTACATTTACCGAATTGCAGACCATTACAATCTTGGTTTAATAAAATGTCTTCAGTGTAAAGATGCTGCCGTAGATAAGGTGTAAAAACATCGGTGTATTGCTCTAAAAAATGTTAAATGTGTAAAACATCGGAATTGCATATAATTGCATACGGTAGTTGGCCAGGTCTTATTTTTCAACATCTGCCATTTATTACAGATGCCGTGCCACATGACCATGACAAACTGAGGAAGGATACCATTGATGATATTCAAAAGAGGATGCATTGAGCTCATTGCCAGCACCAAAAAGGAGTGACAGGTTCAAAACTGTGCAAGGGTACGCAGCCACAGGTTTACAAGAAATTCAATATGAGCGCAGTAAAATTAGTTGAGGTGATGTGTCTTTGCTTGGTGGCATAAGTTATCTGTATTAATCTGGAATAAGAGATCACTATCAGGGTATTAGCAGGCTTATTGATGAAGGAGCCGATGTCAATTCACAAGACAAAGAGGATATAAATAGTATACATTTAGACGCAGAAAACGGCAGCATTAAAGTTGTCACATATCTAATTGATAAAGGATTGATCTTTATGTTTGAGACAGGGAAAGTAGAAGTAGGATATATTTGGCACTAGAGAACCGTCATGGTGATATTGCCACCAAGCTGTTTGATGCAGTTGCAGAACTGCCAGGGGAAGGATATCTATATCCCAGTGAAATTAATTAAGGTGAAAGCACATGCTTTGGTGAAGATGTATAGTAGTATTTGTGGAATGTCTTTATCTTACATAACCAATGAAAAAAGAATAGAATGGTGTATTTTGCGGTAACATGCAATAACAAAATTAAAAAGCCGGAATTTCCCGATATACTGGAAGGTTATACCATTCTTGTCTGGGGAGGCTCAGTCGGTGGTAATGGGGAGCAACCGGATGCAGGCGAGTCACGTGAACTTTCTGTCGGCTGTTGTATAGGTTTAAGGGACACTTTTGGAAGCCTTAGAAGCCTTGGTTATATAATTATAACCAATTTTATTTTAAGCTACCTACTGGGTCTAATTTCAACGAGCGCCATTGCTACTGTTAGCCACCCACTAGATCTATATGCCGTTATTGAGCAACTTGGTTTGGGAGAAAGTTCTAGATTATTTATAAATTTAAAGAAAATCATGAACACAAAAGAAAGTTCTAGAATATTGTGAGAAGTAATGCTCGGTCTCGTTCACAGAATAATCTAGAATGCGTTTGGTGTGCACGTATTGGTGTATCAGATGTTTGGCAAGTGGATTTCTGAGTATACATAGGGATGAGTGCGTGTTGTTATTGTATGAGTGGTATTATTAAACTAAGAAGGCATTGTGTCAAGCAAACAGTATATAGTTTGCATAGCATTTGATATCACCTATTGATCTTAATAGGACCGGTCTGCACTTAGTAATATGATAACGAGTGGATTCTTATCAATGCAGGTATACCCCCAAGTAATCACAGCAACAACACAGTTGACATGCCTTGAATTTATTTACGTTAATTTCAAAGACTCTAGGTACCACATACATTGGTACTGTATGCATTATAGGCCTATATCTGATTACTGTGATCTACTCTTGAATTAATTTTAACTGATCTCCACCAAAAACAATAAAGCATGCACTCTGTAGGAAAATGCTGAGTGACGAAGCTGGAATATCCTAATGACATAATATCTATCTATTTTACTGTTCTGGAATAATCTCTCTTTTTTGTACGGAAACGCTGAGTCACGGACCTGTAGCAAGTTCGAGAATATTCTATAAAGAAGTTCAGTCTTTGCATATTAATAATTAGACACGTCTGAGTAGCATTTGTTTCTCAAGCGGATTTGCAAATATGCAGAGTAACTAAGTCTCTGGTGAACATGCGTCTGTCAAGTTGATTTGCAAATATACATAATTATTGAGTGTTTAGGGGAAATAACTACTGTATTTGAATGGACAGAGAGCAACCTACTATACTGCTAATTGACAATAATAAATGTTAATATGGTTATTTCCAGCTACTAGCTATTATTTTGTATGAATTAACGTATTTAACATATAAATCCTAAAGACTTTTTTGATCTACAAGCTTGAAAACTCGTATTTATAAAACTTGGCATGATGAAATGCCCTAGTACACTAACATATCGTTAAATTGTATACCATTAGTAAAACCTCTAAGAACTTCTTAAGTTTTCCCACAAGAACAGTTCACTAAATAATATATACAGCATTTTCCAAAAACTTTTGTGTAAATGCTCTTTAGTACTTTGGTGTTAAACGTCCACACAAATGTCGAGTTTTCGCCCAAAAAACATTCAAATGTATAGTTATAATAATAAGGTCCTTTGCCATAAGAGTAAAAAAAAATCCAGTCCCGTTTTCATTGAAGTAAAATACCACCCAGTGCACACCATGTTTGTCGTGTGGGTCGGTGTTGGCAATTATGCATGCAGGGTAAGTCCTTATTTGACTATGTGGCAATGTGTCCAATGCAAATACTCATCGAAAACAAGCACTTGGAAACGGAACAGTTATTAGTAGGCAATCCAATAGTTTTGTGTTCATCTTCAATACTCAACATACACATTTCTTCATAGGACTGAAGTGTAGCTTGTGTTGGAAATCAGTGTAATTGTTTTCTGTTTTGGAAGCAATGCAGCTCTATGGAGTGCTATATGGGGCTACTGTTTATGGATGGTGGTAATTGTCCCTTGGGATAATCACTAGCTAAATTCAGAGCTATAAGATTACATAAAACACACGTTGAGATTTCCCATTCAAGTCCTATAGATTAAGCTCTCTTAACTGTGTC
>NW_019774025.1:137625-150876 GCF_001039355.2 Lingula anatina
TTTTAGTGTTCATACATTTTCAAATATTTTATTTTTGAAGTAAGCTATTGTACATATCAAAACAGAAATGACAGATATAAAAGTGAATATATTTTTTTCATTATCAGAGCATACATGATGGTGTTGCCAAGAAAATGATGGTGTTGCCAAGGAAAGTGCTGAATACATTGTGACAAGTGTGATGGAAATCCTGGCCTTGCACTGGATATAAAGATGCTTTTGCTAGAGAATTTACCAGGCAATGACTCAGCATCAGTGGAGATGGGACTGGCCCATCTCCCACTCACTGTAATGTCCCCTACATTTTGACTGCCGTTGAATTTTACTGGATTACTTCACTTTGAAGAAAATCACAGAATAACTATTACCACGAGTATCAGTTTACTGACCAAACATTCATAAGACCTGTAATATGCAAGTCACTGAGTAGAAGGATTATTTTCATTCTACTGTAATTTGTGCAACCATTCAGTGAACATTAAAAAATAAAGACATAGAAAAACAAGGTGCTTTCATTTATCCCTTTCTCACATCAAAAGTAAAATGCAACTCTGTATACAATCTGTTCATAAAATCAATCATTTTAAAAGTTAATGTCATACAAGGAAATAATGTATGTCTGGATGGATTTATAAAAAAAACGTTTATGTGAAGTAATCATCATTTTGATAAAAAAATTCTTATATACATATAAGGACCACGTTGCCTTGAGTCTCTTGGTTCCATCTGCACCATGACTGTTTAGAAATGTGTACTTGTAATTCTCATGTCAAATTCCTGGTTTGTAAGACTGGACTGTACCTTTATTTTTGCTAATTGTTTATGTAACAGCTTGAGGTCTTACTGTCATCCATGATTTTGAGTGCTTGCTTTGCTGCTTAGTATACCTAAAAACAAAACATTGACTATTGGAAAGACTTCAATGCATTTTTTGTGAAATTAATAGCACCCACTATCTGTAATGCTACGCCAGACATAAGAGCACCGAATAGAGCATGGTTATCAAAATTATTTGTTTCAAAATCCAATTTATTATATAATCTTCCCCACAATAAGTACTGATATCCTGTGCTTGTCACAATTCTAGGACTAAACTGCCATGGCAGCATTAAACTTTATAATAAAATGGCATTGCTCCAAGTACTAACATGCATTAGATTGATATTGATGGCAAGGTGTAATGAACATGGTAAAATAAACAGCTATTGTGTGTTTGGATTCTGGGTGTCAGGTACCTACTTTGGCTCTGGCTCTATGTTGGCCTTGAACCTGATGTTGGGGTAGATGTTACCACATGCATATTACCTGGATAAAAAAATATAGGCCTATATACCAGTGTATTATCCTCATTCTCCAGAGATTCCCCATGAAGTCAACTTTTAAAAACGTAAACAGAGAATAAACATTTACTACCAACAGATGCTGCAATTAATGTGCTCGCTTTAAATCTTTTAATTTAAATTAAAATTTGAATAAGGTAAATAGTGAAAGGTTGTTTTTTTTTCTTTTCTTTTTTTGGACTTGAGTATATAACGACGTTAAGTAATTAATAGAAGTCTTTAATAGAAGACTATTTAGCTCAATCCCTGTTTGTACTGACTGCTCTAAAGAATAATAAACTTTTCTGCGTACAGCAGGTATAACAGGGGCGGATCCAGAGATATAGGTCTATTCTGACAGAAATATTACATATACCCGCCAATGAAAACTTGAAAATCTAACCGTCTTCCGGAAGAACCAGAAGACGCCCTAAATCCGCCTCCTAAATATGTTCTCAATGAAAGAGTCGAACGTGATAAGAGATCGAAATAACCTACCCGTATCCGGCAGAATTTTGTCAGTTTCTCGCTTGTCAGTTTTATTTCCTACTTCTGCTTTGTCTACCTCACCGGCCTGCCAATGAAAATAACATCCTCTGCTTCTGCATTTCCCGTTTTATTTCCTTTTTCATTTTCATTGTTATTCCTCTCTCTTTCAACTCACGTGTGCTCGGACTACCCTCCATCTTGGTTTGCAGTGACATCCGGGTCTTCTCCAGAGCGTAGTAAACAGTAGTATTCAGTCATATACAAATTGAGGCAAGTCCCAGAATTCCACGCGTAGGGGAGTAATGTCGAGAAGTTTAGACGAAAAAAAAAAATGCTGCGCTTTTTTTCTTTAAGTGATCTTAAAAACCTATACCTCGACCTTTATTTTCTCAACGGTTTCGTGTGAGACATGCTTTGGGGTTCAGGATCAAATAGGCAAAGTTTCAGAGAAAGGCCTATTTAAGCGTCTACAGCGGAAAGACATCCTTTAAGAATAAATGATATCGACCCCCTCTATTAATTCGGCAATTGAACAAAACCCATCTGCAGGACTTGTAAACCTTAACAACTGTAAAAAAATCTCATACCTCCATCAAATCATTGTAATAAAAATGAACTTTACCAATATGTATGTCTTAGTCTTCGAATCATATCTTTATTAATATTGATAATATTATAGTGAAGAATAACGATGGTCTGGAGCTTTTGAGCGTTTATTCACCGATTGCCTTTTTCATACTATACCACAAATACATGTATTTATACTCTATTTCTCCGTACTAATCATGCATTTATTTGTTTTCTTCCCATTGTCTTTGCGTGACTACAAGGAATTTTCCATTCTCATGTTGCAAAACACCATGCAACACTTCCTATATTCATTGGACCATATCCATCCTTAGTTTGCATGTGTTTTTCACGTGTCAGAAACTTGCGAATCTATTGAAAAATTAACCAATCAAATCGAAGTTTATGTGACTTTGACATGTTCCGTCTTTTCCTATTACAAGAACAATTTCTGCACTTGTTGACTGTTATATAAATTTAACTTACACTCAATAACTCCCCATTCTTTTACTTGTTTGATTCCGTTTAAATTATTATCTGCAATTAGTGAAAGTGTAATAAATTTGCTTTACAACATACACCACTTCTTCAAGAGAATTCGCCCTCGAATTCTAAGACATTACAACATACACTTCTTTTGCCTTTTTTTAAAGCGAAGCAAATTCTTAATAACATAAAATCCGTAAATTACCAAAACTAAGGGGCCCGCTGAAGGGCCTAGGAATTTTTGGTACTTTAGAGGGCGAACGTTGCCATTTAGTGCGGTTCAGCTAGTCAAACCTCCAGTTTCAAGAAGGGACTAGAAATCGAAGTGGGGGGGGGGGGGGGAAGGTGTCAGGACCCCCTGCCCACCCCACCCCCCCTCTTAATCCGCCACTGAGGCACTGAGACAGACCAAGACCCTACAGCACGCTGTGCCAGGTACGCTAGCCTTATTCGGGGAGCACTAATCAGGACCTAACTCTCTCCATCAAGCTTAAAATCCCACATCCCTGACCAGCGGATATTATACATTCGATTTTGACTCTGATTGGGATGTGGACCGTACGACCCCTACGACACCCTTAAAACACCCCACTGGACATGATGAGTCGGAAACTATTGATTTCGAGGTTACTTCGTGGAATTCTACCCCAACCAACGCCGAAATTCGACCAGACGGCATGTATGATAAAGAACTGCCGGGCATGTAATAAAAACGATTATTTTAAAAAGATCAAGGTAATTTTCATTTGTATTTCTGCGTTTTATCCTTCGTCCTTGTAAAGTCTTATTGTTATGTTGTATCTGTACTTCATCTGAAATATTCTCTTCAGGTTCCCAGGTAGGATTCCTATAACCCTTCCATTTAACCTTCTGATGACGTTTAACCCTCAAGAGACCAAGCTACACTATAGCTAATAAGTCCCCGGTCACTTTAATAGCACACGCTGTCTACATCAGACGCGCTAATGCGCACGTCCCCGACAGTGTTAATGATAGGGGGATTACGATGGACAGCGCATGCTGCTCACAGCAGTAGGCACTGCCGCCGAAGTTAAACCGGTAATTAAGTCTTTAACTTTACTAAACATGTTTTGCTTTGTAACTTGCGTCCTTCAGTCTTGCTGTTGCGGAAGCGCCGGCGGGACATATCTCCACCTTGCCGATATTTATCCCGACTCTCGACTTTAAAAGTATTATTGGTTTTGATTTTATCAAAGTCTTATTATATCAGAAAACCTGCATATTTTCATACGTTAGAATTATAGAAACTGTAGAAAAAGCTACTCGTACATCAGGGATAAAAAACAACACCTTGCAGCACTATTACCTATTATTCATCACCAGAAGTTACTGTTTCACTTTTTTCTCCCAAATTACAAAGTCTGATGACAACTGAAAGCCTTAAGCCATACCTCAGGGCAGTGGGAGATAGTCTGGATTTGATTAAATGTAATAAAAGTATATTTTGAAGAATTTTCCTAGCCTTCGGCAATTTCCGCAAAGCTTCGGCATGCGCGGCAACACAGAGCTGTCGATATCTGTATACGTGAACAACAGAATTGGTGGAACAACGGTTAACGTCGTTGGGTCGTCTGCAACCTACCCGACGGGAGTTCGTGTCCCTGTTGGTACTTTTGAAGATTTTGAAATTGTCATTATTATAAATATCTATTAATATATAAAACAGTCGTGGCTAATTGTTTTTGCAACGGAAAGCACAGTAGGGAGGTGTGTTGTTATTGTTAAAGTTATTATTACTGGGGACATAAATTAGTATGCTAATCTCTTATCATGGTATAATGATTGATACGATGGGTATCAAATAGTTTTCCTTTGATATAAACAACAAAAGAGCGACATTCCAAATATCTTTGCTGAATGTTTATAACGTAGGTACTATTATGCGCAAAAATATTGATACATGACGCAAACGACATTTACTAATTTTGGTAATATCAATTTTAATTAAAATTTAATTTAATTGAAATTAAAATTAAAATTTGTCTAAACGTGCATATTACCATTCACCTTGTTTAAAGGGTTCGCAACACTTTACATTCTAATACNCCTTTAAGTCATGTTGAGTACAAACAAATTGACATGTTGATGTGTTTTTTAGTGCAAAGACAGCGAACTTTTATTATAGCAATGAGTTTTGTCAATGCTAGGTTTACAAGTTAGTTTATACCTTATGTCATTTGCTGCATATTTTTGTTTCTAAAGTAACATTGTTTTTATGCGTTATGTCCGAATGAAACACTCCTCTGCGATTTCAATTCCATAGCAGCCTACATAAATCTTTCCTCGTTTATAACGTAAGTTGTTTGGTTAGAAACGACATAAATCATCAAATCATAGTACAGGGTCGTGCCGAGAACCGATCCAAGAGAAGGGGAAAATTAGTTACTTTATAAACTGATAACAGTATCGGGAAATTATGTGTTTACCAAACATATAGTTAGCAATAATACATGGAAAACAACCGAAGAGAAGCATTTGCGACAGTTTTATTTGCATGACGTAGAATGACTTGTTTACAAGACAGCTAACCACTCCCTTATCACACCAAATGAGTACATACGAATATTAAGATATGTAATTGTAATCTGAATATTTAATAAGATAGATCAATTAAGTAAAATATTAAATAACAGAAATGGTGCACAACGAGGTGCCTTTGGAATCTAGCAAGCTTACTTGTCATTAAATCAATTAACCAACCCCCTTGCATTATTAGAATTTAAAAAGTGATTTAAGGCATACTGCATCGAAATCAAGCTTTCCTAGCAAACTAAATGTTTCCCTTTAATATAAAATATTAAAACATAATTAATACATATAATTATAATATTTTTTCACCCCACTAGAATATTATATAAAGGAAACTGAAATGAGTACATAATGACCTTCAATACAAGTAAGATAAATTTAAGTTTTAAATTAATTTGAGAAGTGAATGATGTTTTATGAAATAAGTAAATAAGCAAGCTGCGACAGTTTTTTTTCAATCTGCTAACTAATATTCAGTGGGAATAATATACAACTGCATATTAAAACGCAGTCGAAAAATCTCTCCATAACTCCGCTTTATCCAGCATTTTTGAAGTCCTGGCGTTTCTCTGTAAATATAAAGCAAAACGTTTGATAAATACTCAAGCTTGGATTCCAAATACAATACATGTATAGCATAAAAAGAGACGAACGATTCCAAGATATAAGATATAAGAATTTCTTTGTAAAAATGCAAATTTATGAAGTACTAGATTCAAGAAGTGTTGATCGAAGTTCACAATCATTAGTTAAACTGACCATTTTGCTTCTTACAGTAAACCTCTATTTCCATAAACACTTACCATTTAATACAATTCATCGCAACACATGTAGTTTATCATTACTTGGCAGGGGCAGCCGGAAGGGGCAGGGATTGTCACGTGACAAACCGGACGTGATTGGTCGGTACATACGTCGGTCACGGCAGCCTGCACTGCAGCAACATAGGTCTCATCTGGAATGTTTCCATTAGAAAAACATAAATAAAACAATATCTTCCGCATGGTCCTTTTTTAGGGTAAGGAATGCATAGTGGATATGTATCTTAAAATGCAAAAATAATTATGATGAAAAAAAATTTAATAACATGTCAAAAATATACGTTATTTAAAAAACTGTATAATATGATGAGTACCTACGCAGGATTCATGTTGGTTTTTATATGCAACGTAATGAAAAAAGATATCCATGTATTTGGGGTCTTTATTTCCAAAGTTATGACAATTTGATATTTCAGTCGAAGTCCATATTGGCCACTTTATTAGTGTCTTTATAATTACCAAACAGCAAATAAATATTTCCAACATAACTCCATACTTTAATTCTACTGTTATGCTTAAAATTGTTGTGCCCAGTATCTATTAAGTCACTTCTATACCTTTAAAAGTTTGTTAGTTCAGTCTATTTATTGATTTGATTGATATATTATTCTTGTCTTCTTTTAATCGGGATATCAATAATGATCCTTGTGACACCCTCTTTTTAGTTTTTTATGTATTTTGGATTTGGGCAGCTTCCTGATATTTAAGCAGAAATACAAGTAGTACGTGCACATCAAAATAGTGATTTTTATCATTTTTATTAGTTTATTTATTTTGTTTTCAATGTGAGATTTGGTTTAAATTTAGATAACACAGGCATTTTGCCATTGATTCCACTATATATTGCTGATTCCATTTCACATGGTTTCAGTTTTAAAGAGAGAGAAAGAGAGGTTTCTTAGCTCGTGCAGTGGACGTACTTTGGCGGAGGTCTGCCCTCTGAGTGCTAGCAAGTAAGGAACTAAACAAATCCTAATATAATATTTTTCATTTTGCTTCAAGTCTGTATACATTACTTTTTTATTTTATACCATAATAGGAAATCCATTATATAGGAAAAAAGTATCGGCTTACCATAGTTTTGGATACTTTCAATCAGCACAATCCCACATCTAAAGGTGACATACTTGTCATTTGTGTTAGCTCCCTGGAAATTCACGCTAATATTATGAAGCCTATTTCCTAGAAATAACAATGAAAGTCACATTGTGAATACAAGTTGTTTTGAAAAAAAAAAGGATCATCTTAAAATCATGCCACATTTTCGGTTTTAATATAGAACATGCCAGCACATTCAGCTTTACACCTTATATAGCAAAAATAAATTATGATATGTAAAGCTAGATTTAAGTAATACGCTTGTTTGTATCAATCCTGTAATTGAGTTAAATACTGTCCAACTTTACTGCAAATTGTAACAACAGAAAAAATACGGGATTGTGAATCTACTGTGTGCAGGTATATTGTGTATATGGGCCTGCAACAGAATCCGTTATCAGACAAAAACTATTTTTGTCATGCTATATCCGAAGGTTACAATAGGATACTAACCTCTGTCGTGTTGGAATGAACCCGGTGATCCACCACTTGTTGTACAACACGGCTTTTGGGTGCAGTTTTCATATTCTTCCGGAAGTTGGCCACAGTCATCACCAGGACAATCTGGGTCGGGATATATACACTCCTTGGTACGTGACCGAGTCACTGTTCCTGGCAGTCCACAGGTAGCAGAACAAGAAGACCACGGTAACCAATCGCTCAGATAACCATCCACTGGAACATAAGTATTAAAATGTCATCGCCGCCCTCAAAAGGATATAATGTTCCTATTGATATGTTCCGAATATTAGCTTATCACTTGTTTATGATGACGTAAGTTTGTTTGTTCGAAACATAACGCAAAACTTTTTGGACGAACCTTGATGATATTTGCAGGATAGACCACATATGGACCAAAGAACAAATGAGTAGATTCTTTTGGGGGTGATATGGATAAAAACCAAAACGGGCCCTGCGTCGAAACTTCACATGTTGTAATATTCACACCTAAATATATATGAATTGTTTACGTCATGCACATTGTTGGGAAGTAACAACCTGGTCTCTTGCATCACACGTCGCCTGACATGACTATATTGAAGTGTGCAGTCTTGTGGGGTACATGGTTTAGGCTATGTCTATAAAGCATTTCAGAAAGAGAGAGAGAGAGAGAGAGAGAGAGAGAGATGTATATATTTACCTGGGCAACAGGGGCCACTACAAGACTGTGTCTCGGTTGTCGCACCCACACAGGTGGCGCCACCGTGAGCGGGTTCAGGACATTGGCACTCCCTAGAGCGTGTCTGGGTGCCGTTTTCACAAGTCACTGAGCAATCACTCCAATCGCTGTACGTGCACCATCCACCGTCAACTGGAGGGCAATATAAGTACATAATGGAATGTTGTTTTTTGGAAACTAGGCCGAGACAAGCACACACAAGGGTCAAAACCTCTCCGATAAAAATGAGTTTTGAATACTTTTTGGTTGATCAGAAGGTATTAAAAAATGACTGGGTTACGTATGAATTATAAGTGAACCTTTTTGGAATGTCCTATAACGCTAAAAAGAAGAGGAAGATAGGAAAAAAGAGGAAAAAAGAATCAAAATCTGGCAGTGAAGAAGAAAGCCTGAGCAGTTGTAACAAAATAGCGGCGATGAGCAATTCTCAAAGCAGTGAGGATTTCACGCTTGCACAGCTTTGTTCAACGCCTGCGGCGCCCAATAAGGTTATGAATAACAACGATACGTTCCGTGTGACGCCGGCAAACCCTCAAACAAAAACGATAAGTACTCAACAAGCAGTCCATAACTCAAAGATTGAAGACATAGCACAAACTTTAGAAAAAATGTGCCAAAAACTTGAGAAATTAGACGTTATTGAAAGCAAATTTAACGTTTTTGAATTACGGATTCATAAGGTCACAACTGAAGTAGAAGATCTAAGACAACACGTAAATGAACTAGAGAAAAGTGTGAAATTTGCGTGTGACAAACTGGACGAGAATGACTTGAATAACGATGAAACAAACACAGTTTTAAAAGAGATACAAATAAATGAAGTAGAGCTGCAAAAAGAAAATGTACAACTCAGATCTGACATAGTGAATATGACTGAAAAACTGAATGAGTTATGTGATCGCCACGTGATGTTACAGGCGAGGTCGATGCGGGACAATTAAGTTTTCACCGGAATTAAGGAGGAAAACAACGAATTACCGGAAAATGTATTACAGAATTTCCTCAAAAAAGAGATGCGGTTTGACGAGGGCATAAACTTTGATCGAGTGCACAGGATAGGAAAGAGAATAAACGGTAGACATCGACCGATAGTAGCAAAATTGTCATCCTTCCGAGATCGGGAGATGGTGAGGAAAGCCGCGCCGCGCACTTTAGTTGGCAAACCATTTGGAGAAAACGAACAATTTCTGAAGGAGATCAATGAAAAGAGAAAGCTTTTGATGCCCCATTTGAAAGCAGCAAAAAGGGATGGAAAGAAGGCTGTTTTGGTGATGGATAAACTATTTATTGACGATCGTGAGTTTATCCCACCCGACATGCATCAGAGCACGGCACGTGGAACAAATACTACTCAGCAAGATGTGATTCATGCCACGGGTCAACAACGCGCTCGCAGCCTGTCAGATCGTGCCGAGAGAGGAAGACGAGGGAGACCCCGCTAGTCGATGTTGCAGTATACTCGTCATATGGAATATTAATATAGCTAACAACTTGAAATGGTAGAAATTATCAGCGTAAACTGTCAAGGTATGGGGAGTTTTGAGAAGAGAAAAGATGTCTTTCAATATTTACGAAATTTGAAATGTAATATCCTTTGTTTACAGGATACACATTTTACTTATGAAATAGAAGCTCAGATAAGGAATGAATGGGGTTACGAAGCTTATTTCAGTTCTTATACTTCAAACGCCCGAGGCGTAGCAATTCTACTACAAAGTAACATAAATTTTAAATTGCTACAGGAATTCAAGGACGAATCCGGGAATATACTTATTCTGAAATTTGACGTTGATGATAAAATTGTAACAGTTGCAAATAGCTATGGTCCTAACACTGATAACCCCGCATTCTTTGAAAATCTTTTTAAAAAGATCGATGAAATGGACAGTGAATTTCAAATAATTTGTGGAGATTTTAACCTGGTTTTGAATCCAGATACTGATTACTATGATTATTCACGGATAAATAACCCAAAGGCAAGATTAAGTGTTTTAAATATGATAAAAGAAAATGGCTATGTAGACCCATATAGAGAACTATATGGGAATGTGTCTATTTCACTTGGCGAAAAAGAAATCCAGTTAAACAAGCCAGGCTGGATTTCTTTCTCACCTCAGATAATTTAGTTCCAAATCTGGTCTCAGTTAGCACCCTAGTTGGTTATAGATCAGATCACTCACCAATTAAACTTCAAGTAAAATTTGACAGTTTTAAGCGAGGAAGAGGACTTTGGAAATTTAATAATTCCCTCCTATATGACGTGACCTATGTCGAAAAAATTAATGAATCCATACGAGATTTTAAAAAAGAATATTGCATTCCTATATATAATCTTGAAAATGTTGACAACATTCCTGACCAGGAATTGCAGTTCATGGTGAATGATCAGATGTTTCTAGAACTTTTGCTTTTACGTTTAAGAGGAACGACTATTTCGTATGCATGTTTTAAAAAGAAAAAAATACAAGAGGTAGAAAAAGGGCTTATGAAAGAAATAGAACAATTAACAGAAGATTATGAAAATTGTGATGCCCGTCTTCAACTAGAATTAGAAAGGAAAAAACAACAGTTAGTTGAGATGAGAAGTGCAAGGTTAAAAGGTAGTATTATTAGATCACGCGTGAAATGGTTAACTGAGGGAGAAGAACCCACAAAATATTTGTTTAGCCTTGAAAAAAGAAGATTTACAGAAAAAATTATTCCCCGACTACAGATTGGTGAAAATGATTATATTACAAAAAAGTTTTACGAAAAATTGTACTCAGAAAATAAACAGTGTGCTAATATTGATTGGCAAACAAATTTAAAAGATTTTAACGTACCAAAACTGACTACAGATGAGAGGGAAAGTCTAGAAGGTCCAATAACTAATGTTGAAGCCAAGACATTCCTCACAAAAATGAGAAGTGATAAAAGTCCAGGTTCGGACGGATTTACTGTGGAATTCTTAAAGTTTTTTTGGGCGAAAGTAGGGACCTTTGTCATACGATCTTTAAATTATGGTCTTACACATGGGCAGCTCTCTGTCACCCAAAGGGAGGGAATCATAACATGCATTCCGAAGGAGGATAGACCAAAACAATTTTTAAAAAATTGGCGCCCTATTACACTATTGAATACCGTTTACAAGATTGCCTCAGGTGTCGTATCAAGTAGAATAAAAACGGTATTGGATAAACTGATAAGTAAAGAACAGACTGGTTTCTTAAAAGGGAGATACATAGGGGAAATACTCGTTTAATCTATGATCTCATGCAATATACTGAGGAAAACCATATACCTGGAATATTACTTCTAATAGATTTTGAGAAACCATTCGATAGTATATCTTGGAACTTTCTAAATCAAGTTCTTATCTTCTTTAATTTTGGCCCAGATATAATGAATTACATTAAAACCTTTTATAAAAACATTACTTCAAGAGTAAATCAAGGCGGTCATTTATCCGAAATGTTTCAACCACAGCGTGGCCTGAGACAAGGTGATCCGATATCACCATATTTATTTTTGTTATGTTCTGAAATTCTTTCAGTAAGCATAAATAACAACTAAAGAACAATTAAAGGAATACAAATTGGGGAAAATGAATACAAGATATCGCAATATGCAGATGATACGTCCTTAATCTTAGATGGTTCTGAACAGTCCCTACAGGATCTAAGATGGTTTGAAAAAATTTCGAGTTTAAAAATAAATTATGACAAGACTCAGGTTATTTGGATAGGGAGTAAAAAGAATTCAAATGAGAAACTGTGCGAAAATTGGACATTAATATGGGGTGCAACGTCTTTTAAATTATTAGGTATTAAATTCTATGTTGAACTAGATACTATAAGTGAAAGGAATTATCGGGGAAAAATTGAAAGTACTGAACGATTACTTAATTTATGGGAAAGACGAATTTTGACCCCCGTCGGCAGAATTACAGTGATAAAAAGTCTCATAATATCGAAATTTAATCATCTTTTTATTTCACTGCCTAACCCATCTAACCAAATAATTAAGGAGCTAAAAAAGCTAATCTTTGGATTCCTTTGGAAAGGTAAACCGGATAAAGTAAAAAGGGAAATAGTATGTAAAAAAAATAAAAGATGGAGGACTAAATATGATAAATGTAGAAGCTTCAATAATGGCATAAAAAAATTAACTAGGGTGAGACGGTTGATAAATACGGAGGGTATTTGGCAAAATATCATTTTGCATAGATATAAATTAGACTTGATGCTAAACTGTGGTTGTGAATATTTGCGCTTCTGTCAAACAGGCACACAGAATTTATTTTGGAAGGATGTTTTTTTAGCTTGGCGGGAATTGTTGAAAAAAAAAAGAACAAATGACTTAATTGAATAGAGTCCCGTTATGGTACAATGACTCTTTGAGGATAAATAAAGAGACGCTGTTCCATAAAGAGATGTATGACAAAGGATATAGACAAGTGAACGATCTTATCAATGAAAAAGGTAGACTATATTCATATAAGGAATTTTCTGAACTCGCCAATATCAAAATCAATTTTTTACAATACAATGGTATTATCGCAACAATAAAAGATCTATACAGAAAAAATGAAAATCCGCATAAAATCAAAAGGTACGGTCCGTGGCAACCAGAAAGTATACGAGTTATTGTTAGACAAACAAGGGGCTCAAAAGATATGTACGACATATTAAATAGCTCGAATACTAGGCTTACTTTTGAGGAAAAATGGTCAAATATTCTTACTCCTCGGGATCATAATTTT
>NW_019774025.1:151383-219636 GCF_001039355.2 Lingula anatina
GTCCCTTAACGCCTCCCTACAGGATCTAAGATGGTTCTGAACAGTCCCTTAACGCCTCCCTACAGGATCTAAGATGGTTCTGAACAGTCCCTTAACGCCTCCCTACAGGATCTAAGATGGTTCTGAACAGTCCTTTAACGCCTCCCTACAGGATCTAAGATGGTTTGAAAAAATTTCGGGTTTAAAAATAAATTATGACAAGACTCAGGTTATTTGGATAGGGAGTAAAAAGAATTCAAATGAGAAACTGTGAGAAAATTGGACATTAATATGGGGTGCAACGTCTTTTAAATTATTAGGAATTAAATTCTATGTTGAACTAGATACTATATGTGAAAGGAATTATCGGGGAAAAATTGAAAGTACTGAACGATTACTTAAACTATGGGAAAGACGAATTTTGACCCCCGTCGGCAGAATTACAGTGATAAAAAGTCTCATAATATCGAAATTTAACCATCTTTTTATTTCACTGCCTAACCCATCTAACCAAATAATTAAGGAGCTAAAAAAGCTAATCTTTGGATTCCTTTGGAAAGGTAAACCGGATAAAGTAAAAAGGGAAATAGTATGTATAAAAATAAAAGATGGAGGACTAAATATGATAAATGTAGAAGCTTCAATAATGGCATTAAAATTAACTTGGGTGAGACGGTTGATAAATACGGAGGGTATTTGGCAAAATATCCTTTTGCATAGATATAAATTAGACTTGATGCTAAACTGTGGTTGTGAATATTTGCGCTTCTGTCAAACAGGCACACAGAATTTATTTTGGAAGGATGTTTTTTTAGCTTGGCGGGAATTGTTGAAAAAAAAAAGAACAAATGACTGAATTGAATAGAATCCCGTTATGGTACAATGACTCTTTGAGGATAAATAAAGAGACGCTGTTCCATAAAGAGATGTATGACAAAGGATATAGACAAGTGAACGATCTTATCAATGAAAAAGGTAGACTATATTCATATAAGGAATTTTCTGAACTCGCCAATATCAAAATCAATTTTTTACAATACAATGGTATTATCGAAACAATAAAAGATCTATACAGAAAAAATGAAAATCCGCATAAAATCAAAAGGTACGGTCCGTGGCAACCAGAAAGTATACGAGTTATTGTTAGACAAACAAGGGGCTCAAAAGATATGTACGACATATTAAATAGCTCGAATACTAGGCCTACTTTTGAGGAAAAATGGTCAAATATTCTTACTCCTCGGGATCATAATTTTTGGGAAAAGATATATAAGAAAACCAATGTGTCGGTAAAGGACACAAAAATGCTGTGGTTCCAGTTTCGAATTTTCTATAGAATCCTCACCACAAATAACTTTGTAAATAAAACTGGCCTATCTCAATCACCTATGTGTACATTTTGCCACGAGGAGGTAGAAACTATATATCATATACTTTGGGATTGCAATATTGTACAAAATTTCTTGCGCCAAGTAGAAGCATGGTTAATTTCTTGTAATATATATTTAAATTTCAATAATATACAGTTTATTTTAATTGACATTAATGAACGTAATGTATCCAATATAATCATGACTATACATATTAAGTTTTTCATATACAAAACAAAATGTCAGAAAGACACTGTTACTCACAAAACTTCGAATTTACCTAGAAAATATATACAAAATCTATAAGCAAAAATACATTGTATCTCAAGACGTAGATAAATTCAATGTTATATGGCAGAAATGGATAGGTATATATGGATTTGTCTAGTTGCATGTATACAAATTATTGACTGTAATTTTTTATACGTTAAATCCTTGTGGACTTCGGTATTGTAATGAATATTGTGTGCTTGTAAAATTTATGTACTTGCTTCTTTCTATTGCAATAAAAAAAAAAATTTTTTTGCGGAATTTTGAATCTCAAAGTAAGAGTTATTATTGCTTTAAAGAATTTAGATAGGTTATTTGTTGACTTGACATACAGCTGTTCATGAAATTTTGGTGTCTTTTTGAAAAATAAAGTGTAAATCTGTATATAACGATGTGTGTGCAAGTTGGATGGGTGGAATATATGGACGTTAAATAACTTGCTTTTTGTACATTTAAAATACAACGTCATCGATCACGTGTTTGACATATTATGTTGTTTCAGTATTTTGAAACTTTTCATATAAATATGTAACGCAGTTGGTAGCAAGATGAGCTTTTACATAACATTTAGTAATTAAAACTTCTGTGTAATAGACCAATGCCACACCTGGCTTCCTGTGAATATATTAGTCACACCGCTGTCATCTCTATTTTTATCTCGGATTTTCTGCAAGAGCAATTCCAAGTGATTATCCTTTAATCTCTCAAAGGTACAGAGAAATCTTAAGCTATCTTGAAAGTCGGTGTTGGACGGTGCTACCTTAACTGAAGATGCAATTGTGACCATCGAGCCTTATGAGATTATACATTCGAAGGGCCGCACACGTATTATAGTAAGCGCCCAGTATTATGTTTATTAATCATCAATTACGGGTGAAAGTATTGTTTTATCAACGAGCGTAATATAGAATAGAAGTTTAAGGCCAAGTAGCCAGTATAACTAGTAACTGTTTATATAAAGAGAATTATCCTGTCACCATCAGGCACGGTAAACAGTGACCTCACCCTCAAAATTCAGTATAAAGGGCCTCCCGATTTCTACACCGGAGAACTAACGCTAGACCGATCCCAGGGACGTCAGAGTGACCAGCAACGACGAGAGCACGAGAGGGAGACTGAGGACTGAGGACGGCCGGGTCAATCAGAGCCTAGATCGAGGGAACGATTGGGTCACTGTCTTACCGTAGCGCTGTGCCTACCTGAGCTAGATGTCCCTGTATATGTAACGGGTTAAAGTAATAAACTGTATTAATAGGGAAACCTATCCTAGACTGTTGTGTCATTCTTACGAACCTCGCGCACACGCCAAACAACCGCACCGGCCCCGTTACAGTACACTCTTAATAATCAATAAGTCCATCGTTTAAAGTAAAGCCCCCTGAACTGTTTCGTGAAGATACTAGAGTGTTTGTTTTTGTGTGTACTTGTGAAGATGCTTTACTTAAAATCCTTTGAACTATATCTATTTCTAAAACCTATAGAAGGTCATAAAGGCAAACTTTGACTAGTTATTTACTCTACCTTGACATGGCAAAATATCTCGCATCGAATCATATTTAACAAGACTTTAGAACACCCTTAACACCATATCTTGCTTAATTTTAAAACCAATTATTTCAAGAGATAAGTTTAAAAGAATATTCTATCTCCAATCTTATAAACCAATATCTTCCTTTAAAATATTCCTCTTTTTGTAATGGCACTAAATATTGGAGAGAAAGAAAGAAAAAGATTCTCCAAAGCACTTGTGTAACCATCTGTTAGGCCATGAAGGATTATATGTAAAATAGTTCCAATATTATCAACTAACACTTACCGTGTCTAGAAGTACAGAGGACAAAAGACATATCCTTATGTAATGTTATTTTCCGAGTATATGATTGGTTAAAATCTCTAAAACAGTAATGGCAAACATTGGGAATAACCTATATAAGGCTCAGTCTGCTCTAGCCCTTCAAGGGATCCACATTCTTCCTGACTTCATCAACAATTTTCCAGAAGCAGCTTCAGAACTGAACATGAAGATGACCAGCCCGGTGCCTTTTGTTCTTTTGTCCATTTTGTTACTATGTGCGTATGCAGTTGATGGTGCTTTTATAGGTAAGTGTCAACTCCTTTTTAAATATCAAAATGGCAGTTTTGAATTTTTACGACTGATTTCAAAATCTAAAAAACAAATGCACCATGTACGCTAACAATAAGGTAGTGAAACCTTTAGAATATTTATAAATGGTACTTTACAAGTTTACACAGTGAAAAGAAATTTTTTTTCGTTTATGTTTAGGAAGAGAAACATTATATCAGTCTCTGTTTCATAAACATAATACTATTATTCGACTACGACTTGGCCTTCTATTCTTTTAAACATGAATGATTCATAGTATTTAGTTTACGTTTTACAAAGCTAAATATTCCAATTAACATTGTTACTAGTACTATTTCCTAGAATGAAACCATTCATTGACCAACTTATTTTACAGCAACTCGCAAGAGTCAACCTGTGTGCGGGGATAACTCGAGATGTTGCAAGACAGAACAAAACAACATGACACACTGCAAGAATACGACCAATGAAGAAGGTAAAGCCTTACCTTGTCCAAATAAATGGTCATGTGTGTGTGATGAAGGATTCATCATGGACCCTTCTGACCCAGACTCCCAAAACTGCGTTCCAGGTGAGAACTGCTGTTTTAAATTTCATCGCATAATGATAAGTGAATCGCAACTCAGCATTTGTGAAAAAACAATGCGCTTTATACAATTTTTATACAGAAGCTTATAATTCTGCTTCTGCTTCTGCTTTATCTTTAAGGGATTTGATACGTTATAAACACTATAAAGGTCTTCATTTTGCGTATTAGTTTTTTTCGCCCTTTTTATTTAAAATACTTATGTAAATATAAGTGATCTTAAGATAAAGTCTTTTAGAACCCCCCCCCCAAAAAAAAAAAAATTATTGTGATAATAATAATCATGGTAATGATAAAAAGAATGAACCTAATTTAAAGGTTATAAAACATGCTAAGCGTGCACTTGTCTTCCACATGGCCCTCTTTGAAGGGTAAGGATATAGTGCATTTTTGCTTAAATCATGAACTATTTTGGAAATAAGAGGCATAATTTGTGTTTCAAAACCCACTTCTTTTGAGGTGTTTGAGATATCTGGACTGAACCAATGTTTACCAAAAAATACATTGAAATAAAAAAGCATGGAGGATCGTTTGAGGCTGGCATTCAGACATGTTTTATTGCTTTGTGGTGTTTCTGATTTCTTTGACACTACCAAACATTGTTTTATTGACACAGGGGTAAATTAAAAAAAAAATAAATAAATGTGCGCTCTTTTCACATGCCTTCATAAATCATGATCATGGAACAAAGTGGAAATAGGCTTTCTCTTTTGGTCACCATTTGGCTAGGTTCAACCTGGACCTGGGATAATTCAAGAGATGACCTCAGCAAAAATCAATTTTATGTCTGCTTCATCCCAGTGTACCACAAACTTTCAAAGTAGCATTCACAGCAAAAGAAAAGGCAACAAGAAATAGCGATTGTATGAGATTTTGCCAAACAAGACCACTTTTATTATGTAATATCCCAATACTTTAAACAATGTAACAAATTGTTGTCTGTATGCAAAGTTATGGCCTTAGGAATAAAAAATATATGGTATATATTCAATAAGATTAATCATCCTGAAATTGTGACGCACCGAGTCAGCAAAAGTTATTATATACAAACAATTTGGACAGACACATTTGTGAGGTTGCAAAGAGGCCATCCCAGTTTTCAGGTTGAAGCTATGCAAAAGGTGACCTCAGCAAAAGTGAAATATATTATAAAGGCACTCTTATCCGATAAATCAGCGAGCCTAGAATAAGCAAGTGCACCATGGTGCATTTTTGATAAGACAGCATTATCTTAACGGAAATGAATACTAATTATAACGTATTGAACACTTTAGATAGTTTTCATTGCGAAAATAATGTTGGTTTTTTTTTTTTTTTTTTTTTTTTTTTTTTTTTTTTTTTGCTAATTTGATATAAAAGTTTTTCCACTATTCTTTCTTTTATCCCAATGGCTCCATTTCTTTAATCACATATACTGTACCTATCACAGCATCGAACACACTTGTCATCGCATCCTGGATTATGAAAATGCCAATGTTTCCATGACAACTGTTTTTGAATAATTAAAAAATCAAGTGGTGCTTTCTGTTAACAATATTACTTTCCTTTTTTCCTCCTAGATATGCCGACATGTCGTAAGTATAAGATAAAACTTGGAATAAATTAAGCTTATCACTCTCTATAAACATTTTTAAAATCAATAAACCATGATGTGACCTATATAGAAATATTTTCCAAATTAATGTTATGTCACGGTTTAAGCTAGACTCGTTTAAAATAAAACAAATTAAAAAAAAAAAAACAGGAAAAGTTGCATGGCGGTAGAATTGTGTGATTTGCTGCTAAGAAAAGAAAGTTCATTTTACTTAAATATACCATATCATTAGTGTAACTTTTTTATATACCTTTCTTATATTTCAGCTGCAATTACAACTCAATGTCGTAAGTATGACGTCAAGTTTAGAACAAAGTGGCTTCCGTTATTTCCAATCTGTAAATTGTATTAGTTTCCGTTTCAGCTATAATTATGTATATGATATGTATGATAATCTGACCTGTGGGCTTTTGCAATATATTTCAGCGTATATTTACAGAAAATTAAATAATACTCCAACACATAAAGTATGCTTTTGGATAATGGTTCAAACTCACGAATACTAGAGAGAAAAGATTGAACAAGTTTCAATATTTTATATGTAAGGGTTTAAATTAAGTACTTGGATAAGATTAGATAACTATATTTTGCAATTTGGTAATTGAGGTGGGTTATATTGGATTTTTTCTTACAGCGGATGTTCAACAAGTCATGTGTGATGGTACAAATCACATATTTTCCGACAGATACCAATATGTGGAAGATAATCTGGCCCCACTGCGATACTACATCAGTTACCCCGGAAACAGTGATATCATAATCTCCACATGTAATGCCGCCAACTACGACAGCATGCTGGCCTTATTTGACTGTGATGCAATAATGTATAATATTGTATCCGGTGGAAGTCAGACATGCAACGTCCATGAAGATTACAGTTTGTTCTACAATGACGACGGAAATGGCTGTTCAGGTGGTACCTCTGTGCTCCAGATTCCGCAAGGCCGTCTCCCCAGTGGGACGTATGCAATCGGTGTATATGGGGTTTTCTTTTTGGATGGAAGCTTTACGGTTTCTATCTCTTGTTAGAAATTGAAATGTTGGAGAGACTATACTAGAGACTGACATTTTATGACCAAATTTAATCCACAGTGTGTTAAGTTTATTGTAAAAGCCAGCAAACAGATGGAGCTGCCAGAAAAGTGGTCAAGTTGAGTTGAATCACTTTATAAGCCATTAATCACTACATTAATTAAAATAAAATTCTTAATTTGAAAACCGTTTAGTTATAGTTTTAACTGAAGAACGACACCGTAAGAAGGGTCCTTCCAATTGGATTTATAAAAGCAAGAGCAGGAAAATTGCCCCCGATTTTATGAATAATAATAATGTTTATTCTTGCAACCAAAAGTTGGATTTTACATGTAAGCGTTCAAAGGGCGAAAATTCATTATGGCAATCAAACATAAAAGAAGAATTCACTGATTAAAACATTCAATCTAAACTGCTTTTTAAAATAGTTCAATTTAGAAAAGAATCCAATTAGTATTGAAATTTTATATCTTGCATCCAAAAGTTGGATTTTACATATACCGGCAAGTTTTCAAATTGTGACAAAAGCCCAATTACATTATGACAATTAAACATAAAAGAAAAATTCACTGACTAAAATATTAAATCTAAACTGCTTTTTTAAGATAGCTCAATGCCATTAAAGAGTTCAATCAGTATTAAAATATTAATTCAACCAGTTTCCTTAAAACAATTTAATAGCAAAAAAGAATCCAATATTGAAATATCATATCAATCAATTCTGCACATGCACAGTTCGTTCTATCGTCCAAACTTTTGTAGTATTTATATATGGTTAATTTTTTCTATATATTACATCAATCAGTTAACCAATTAATCAATCTCTTCAGGGCTAACTGACACTCCTGTTACATGTTTTTAGTTGTCAGATAATATGAGATTCTCTGTACCATTATTATCTATGTATAACAATTATTATAACATAGAATTATCGACTGGTAAAATGTAGGTGTTGTGTCTTGGCATGGGTTTCCGCTCATTCTCTCTCATCCAAGATATGGGTAATGTGAATACAAGTACATGTATGAGTGAAATAATGTAGTAGCCAATCAGAGAACGGATAGGCCAAAAAAAATCACTTACGACTTTGCAACTCGTACTGCTATTTTACATATATTACTTACAGCTATATGTGAAAAGTGACTGACAACCTTCCTCGTCAAATGTCATGGCTGACCTCCGTCTACCCTCCAAAAAACCACTAAGACTGGGTTCCCATGCCTAGATCGATCCATCTAGATCGGTCTAACTCCCTGGGGAGTCTCACTAACTTGCTATCAACTAACCGGCTTTAAGTGTGGCACGCCTACCGAAGCAGCTAGGGGGTAAAGATAATTGCCCCCCTACAGCTTTACTAGACGTGACATACATTTAAGCCGGTTAAGTTGATAACAATTTTGTGAGACTCCCCAGATAGATCGATCCAAATATCTGTGGGAATGGTCCCTAGGCCTATATTGAAATTCGATTACCCCTGTTCGAAAATGGGACTGCAGTGGCATGCTGCAATATTTCTATCGAGTATCAGCATGATAATTGACACATTCAGAAAGCATACAAGCAGGGGTGGATCCAAGATTATTTGAAGGCGGATGCGAAGCCGGCCCTCCCCACCTCGCCCTCAGCGGTCCCCTAAATTTTTATGTGTTTTACAGGACGAACGGTGCCATTTGGCACGGTTAAGAACTGTGAGTCAACCAGTCAATATTTTTTTTCAAATTTTTTCTGACCCCCCCCCCCCTCCCTTCTTATTTAACATTTTGTGAAAATTTAACAGATAGATACCTCATTTAAGGTACAGTGTATCTCCCACGGAAAAAGGACGCACAGCTGGTGTATATAACGAAAATAAAATTTACTCTGACGTCTCAATTTGTAAACTTGACCGTCTTCCAAAAGACCCAGAAGACGGCCTCAATCCGCCTCTGGCAAAGATACCAATATACACATACACCACAAAACGGCTTAGTGTGAAATAAAGGCCTTCTGTCTGGAAATGTCTGCAAATTTAGAAACATACTGGTAGTTACTAAGCACTTCAAAGTCCTACATTACACAAAGTTTTCCTTTGAAAAATAATTTGATATTTCAACTTTATGAAGGTACTTGGTAAGCCGACTGCACATCTATAGGAATTTATATCCGAGGTGCTAGATAAAATGCCAGTAGAATGTCGGGAACTTCTTTCCTGAATTTCTTCAATTCATTTCACCCCAAAGCAAATTATCTTCACCCCTGTTAAGTAAAACTGCTGCGGTTTGAAAGATCACCATGTAAAATGCTCTTGTCTTTCTATAATTGTACTTTTTCTGGAATGTTTGTCAGCTTTTAAATGTAAAGTAAAATATCTGTTGATCTATTCTCACTTTCTGATCGTCTATCGACAGAAAAAATTAGACACCCGTCAATGTTAACTTGAAAATCTGCCCGCCTTCTGGAAGACCCAGCAGACAGCCTCAATCCACCCCTGAATTAAGTATTAGGGGAGGTTGGAGATCCTGGCACATGGGAGGGCAGCTGTGGGAATGTGTTGTTGATGTATTTTCTTTTGTTCATCGTCTATCGATAGAAATATTTAGATCTCGTCAATTTAAACTTGAAAATCTGACCGCCTTCAGGAAGACCCAGCAGACAGACTCAATCCACCCGTGATTTAAGAATTAGTACATTACGCGGGGTGAGGGGGGGGGGGGGTTAGAGGACCTGGCACATCGGTGGGCAGCTGTGGGAATGAGAAGGCAAGGATCAACATTTACCTCACGTACGGGGTCTAACACAAAACACAACGCACATTCTTGAAAAAGATGGTTATCAGTGGAGAGGCTATGACTGGGTTCCCATGCCTAGATCGAACCATCTAGAACTCCCTAGGGAGTCTCTGCCAAATCAGCTAGGGGGGTAAAGATAATTACCCCCTAACAGCTTTACTAGGCGTGACAGACATTAAAGCCGGTTTAGTTGATAACAATTTAGTAAGACTCCCCAGGGAGATAGATCGATCCAAATACTCGCAAAGACTGGCACTGATAGGACTTACGGTATAGCCAAAATTATCAATAATTCCATCGTTGAAAGTAATGGTGACGATATTAAGCCTCCTAAACTGTTTCGTGAAGATACTGGAGTGTTTGTTTTTGTCTATACTTGTGAAGATACTTTACTTAAATTTTTATATAGAGGGTCAAAAGGGCAAACCTTGACGAGTTCTTACCCTACCTTGAAATGGCAAAATATCTCGCATCAGCTATTCCTCTTTTCGTAATGGCACTAAATATTGCAGAGAGAGAGATACTCAGATCTATTCCTATAACCATCTGTTGGGCCAGGAAAGATTATACGTAAAATAGTTCCAATATCAGCAACTAACAATTACTATGTACAGCAGTACAGAGGACAGAGGTATAAACTTATGTAATGTTATTTTCCGAGTATATGATTGGTTAAAATCTCTCAAACAGTAACGGCAAACATTGGGAATAACCTATATAAGGTTCAGTCCATTGAGCCCTTCAACGGATCCACATTCCCTGACTTCATCAGCAGAAGCAGCTTTAGAACCGAACGTGAAGATGAACAGCCCGGTGCTTCTTTTTGTTCTAATGTCCATTTTGTCACTATGTGCGTATGCTGTTGATGGTGCTTTTAAAGGTATGTGTTCACTCCCATTTAATTTCAAAATGGCTATTTTAAATTTTCACGACTGATTTCAAAATAAAAAAAATTAATGCGCAATGTACGCTAACACTGAGGTAGTGAAACCTTTGAAAATGTTTGTATATGGTGCTTTGACCAAGTTTACACAGTGCAAAGAAAATTGGTTTTTAAATTAATTTATTAATCTATTTATTTATTTATTTATTTATTTGTTTATTTTTGACCGTTTCTATTTAGTTTGACAAAGATTATATCAATCTCTGTTTCATAAACATAATACTATTATTCAACTACGATTTGGCCTTCTATTGTTATTGACATGAATAATTTATAGTATATACTTCAAGTTTGACAAACTTACACATTCCAATTAACATTGTTACTATTTCCTAGAATGAAACCATTCATTGACCAACTTATTTTACAGCAACTCGCAAGAGTCATCCTGTGTGCAGGGATAACTCAAGATGTTGCAAGACAGAACAAAACAACATGACACACTGCAAGAATACGACCAATGAAGAAGGTAAAGCCTTACCTTGTCCAAATAAATGGTCATGTGTGTGTGATGAAGGATTCATCATGGACCCTTCTGACCCAGACTCCCAGAACTGCGTTCCAGGTGAGAACTGCTGTTATGAATTTCAAAGATCAGTTTTTACAAGATCAGTTTTAGAATATACGTGTGCAGTGGGGGGACCAGGTGTGACTGCTGAGCAATCTGAATGTCTAGAGTCAGTTCAAAAGAGAGCCTAAAGGATTATTTGCCCTGGTCTCAGTTATGATGATGCCTTAAAAGTTTGTAACATCGACACCCTAGACAAACATAGACATTTGCTGTATCAGAGGTTTTATACAAAATTACAAAATTGTGAAAAGTTGGGTCATTTATTGCCTGAAAGAAACACTCGCCCTTTACGAAACAACACAAAATTCTTACAACCAGAAGTGAAGACGGAACGTTTTAAAAATTCTTTTATTAATCATTGCCTCTTTAACTTGTAGTAATATATGAACGCTTTTTTAATTTGTAATATTTTAGGAATAATTTATTGTTTTATAATTTAAAGCTTATTATTATTGTCAATTTTCTTTTAAACATTCTTTGTACAACTTCAACCTTAGGGTTGCAATTTTACCTAATGAATTATAATTATTATTATTGCATTAAGATATGTGAATCGCAACTCAGCATTTGTGAAAAAACAGTGCGTTTTATACAATTTTTACAAAGAAGCTTATAATTCTGCTTCTACACTATCTTTAAGGGGATTAGATACGTTATAAACACTATAAAGATCTATATTTTGCAAATTAGTTTTTTTTTCTTTCTTTTTATGTAAAATACTTAAGTAAATACAAGGGGTGTTACAATAAAGGCTTGTAGAGCCAAAAATGTTTTGTAGTGATAATAATAATTATGATAATGATAAAAATAATGAACCTAATTTAAAGGGTGTAAAACATGCTAAGCGTGCACTCGTCTTCCACATGGCCCTCTTTGAAGGGTAAGGATATAGTGCACTTTTGCTTAAATCATGAACTATTTTGGAAATTAGAGGCATAATTTGTGTTTCAAAACTATTTTTTGAGGCGTTTGAGATATCTGAACTGAACCAATGTTTACCAAAAATTTACATTGAAATTAGAAAGCATGAAGGATTGTTTGACGCTGGCATTCTGACATGTGATATTGCTTTCTGGTGTTTCTGATTTCTTTGACACTACCAAACATTCTGTTTTATTGGCACAGAGGTATATTTATAAATAAATAAATAAATAAATGTGCGCTCTTTTCACATACCATGAAAATCCATGATCATGGAACAAAGTGGAAATAGGCTTTTTCTTTTGGTCACCATTTGGCTAAGTTCAACCTGAAGCTGAGATAATTCAAGAGGTTACCTCAGCAAAAGTCAATTTTATGTCTCCTCCATTCCAGTGTACCACTAACTTTCAAGGTCCCATTCATAGCAAANATATACATATTTTATACCATTTAGTCAAATTTATAAGAGGTACCCCCTCAAATCCACTGTTTCACTGTGACTTCTGCAGATGTAAAGAAATGTCTATAAAATTGAAAAGACGCCATCAAATGTCCCCAAATTCACAGACAATTAGCATTAGGGTGTGCTCGTTAAAGATCACGTGCCTAACAGCGTGTGCGTCTACTGCGTACTGCAATTATCTCCTGTAGATGGCGCGACAAGACTTCAACATGGGTAACAATTCTGTTATATATATAAAATCTTGTGCCTTAAAACATTTCCGAAAATCTCCTACCGGATGCCCCATAGAACTCTTATCTAAGGCATATGTAGTATAGGACTCTTTTTGATTGAACTTACAGGGTCCTACAGGACACTACTATAGGAGAATTTAGGACGTCCTATGGGACCCGGTAAGAAATTTCGGTAAGGGAATGTTTCAGGGGGAGGGGCAAGTATATCTCCTGGTTAGAGAATATTTACTTGGCTATCGTCTCATCCCTGCTCTAGTTAGACAGCGAAATATTAAAGGCAAACAATTTCAATTATGATATAAATAATAACTTTATAATAAGTTCATACAATATTGGTCAAAAATTGTCCAACCCCATTTCCATGTACTTTTATTAACAAATACCATGAAAATCCATGATCATGGAACAAAGTGGAAATAGGCTTTTTCTTTTGGTCACCATTTGGCTAAGTTCAACCTGAAGCTGAGATAATTCAAGAGGTTACCTCAGCAAAAGTCAATTTTATGTCTCCTCCATTCCAGTGTACCACTAACTTTCAAGGTCCCATTCATAGCAAAAAAGAAGGCAACAAGAAATAGCGATTGTTCGAATTTTGGCAAAACAAGGCCACTTTTATTATATAACCCCACTATCCTAATAATTTTAACAATGTAACAAATTGTTGTCTGTATTGAATGAAATGGCCTTAGGGATAAAAAATATATATCATATATTCAACAAGATTCATCACCCTGAAATTGTGACGTACCGAGTCAGCAAAAGTTATTATTTACAAACAATTTGCACACATTTCGTTTGCGGGGTTGCAAAGAGGCCATCCCAGTTTTCGGGTTGAAGCTAGGCAAAAGGTTACCTCAGCAAAAGTGAATTGTTGTATAAAGGTACTCTTTCGCCTCTTATCTGATAAATCAGTGAACCTAGAGAATAAGCAAGTGCACAGCGGTGCATTTTTGATAAGACAGCGTTATCTTAATGAATATGAATACAAATCATAATGTATCGAACATTTTAGATAATTTTTCTTTGCGGAAGAAGTGTTGGAAATCTTTTTCTATTGGTAATTTGATGTAAATCCTTTTCCACTATTCTGTCTTTTATCCGAATGGCTCCATTTCTTTAATCGCATAAATTATACCTATCAAAAAATCAAACACACTTGTCATCGCATCTTCGATGCCAATGTTTCCATAACAACTGTTTTTGAATAATTAAAATTCAAGGGGTGCTTTCTGTTTATAATGTTACTTTCCCTTTTTCTTCCTAGATGTACCGCCATGTCGTAAGTATAAGATAAAACTAGGCATAAAATAAGCTTATCAATCCCTATCAACAGTTTGAAAATCAATAAACTCTGATGTGACGCGTTTTAAAAAATATTTTGCCAATAAATGCCGTGTATGTCACAGTTCAAGATTTAAAAAAACAGGAAAAATTTACTTGATGTAGAGTTGTGTAATTTGCTGCTTAGAAAAACAAATCATATTACTCAAATACAGCAACTTCTTGTTATTGTAACTTTTCAATATATCTCTTTTATTTTTTTAGCTGCACTTACAACACGATGTCGTGAGTATGGCTTCTGCTATTTCCTATCTGAACTTTTATTTAATTTTATTAGTTTGCGTTTCAGCTATAATTATGTATATGATATGTATGTTATTCTGGACCCTTTGGCTTTTGCAATATATGTCAACGTATATTTACAGGATATCAAGTTATATTCCAACACATAAAGTGTGCTTTTGGATAATGGTTCAAACATTTCACGAATTTTAAAGAGAAAAGCTTAAACAAGTTTTTTTTTTTTTTTTTTTTTTTTTTTTTGGAGGGTAAAGTACTTGGAAGTACTTTGATAAGATAAGATAACACTATGTTCTGCATTTTGGGAATTAAGGTGGGTTATATTGGCTTTTACTTACAGCGGATGTTCAAAAAGTCATGTGTGATGGTACAGCTTACACCTTTTCCGACAGTTACCAATATGTGGAAGATAATCTGGCCCCACTGCGATATTACATCAGTTACCCTGGAAACAGTGATATCATTATATCCACATGTAACACCGCCGACTACGACACCATGCTGTCTGTGTTTCACTGTGATTCGCTCATTTATGATGTTGTATCCGGTGGAAGTCAGACATGCAACGTCCATTTCGATTACAGTTTGGACTTCAATGACGACGGAAACGGCTGTTCAGGTGGTACCTCTTTGCTCCAGATTCCTCAAGGAAGTCTCCCCAGTGGGACGTATGCAATAGGTGTATACGGTTTTCTAAACATGGATGGAGACTTTACTATTTCAATCTCTTGTTAGAAATTGAACTGTTGGAGAGACTATACTAGAGACTGGCGTTTTATGACCAAATTTAATCCACAGTCTGCTAGTTTTTTCGTAAGATTCAGCAAACAAAAGGAGCTGCCAAAAAAAAGTGATCAAGTTGACTTGAATCACTTCATAAGCCGTAAATCGCTTCATAAATTAAAATAAAATCCCGAATTTGAAAACCGTTCAGTTAGTTTTCACTGAAAAACAACACTGTAAAAATAGGTCATTCCAACTGAATTTTTAACAGCAAAAGCAAGAAAATTAGCCCCACAATGACCCCGTTTCTCCCACGCCCCGGCGGCTAATATGAATATCTTTAAATATCTTGGATAGTTCCTCTTTCACAGATTAGGCACGTGTTAGGCAGGTGTTGTCTCTTGGCAGGGGTTTCCGCTCATTCCCTCTCGTCTAAGACATGGGTAATGTGACCACAAGTACATATATGAGTAAAATATCGCAAGAGCAGCATATTCATATAGTAGCCAATCAGAGAACGGTTTAGGCCAGGTAAAACACTTGCGACTTTGCAACTCGTACTGGTATTTTACATACATTACTTACAGCTTTATGTGAAAAGTGACTGACAACCTTCCTGGTCAAATGTCATGGCAGTCATGGCCGTCCACCCTCCAAAAAAAAAACACTAAGACTGTGCTCCCATGCCTAGATCGATCCATCTAGATCGGTCGAACTCTCTGGTGAGTCTCACTAAATTGCTTTTTATTCTGCCATTGATATAAGGTACATTTTACATTTGAGAAAATTTAACAGATAAATACCATTTTTAAAGTATAGTTTATCTCCCACGGGAAAAGGACACACATTGTATATAGCAAAAATAAAATTTACTCTGACGTCGCAATTTGTAAACTTGAAAATCTGGCCGTCTTCCAGAAGACCCAGAAAACTGCCTCAATCCGTCCCTTGCAAAGATACCAATATACATATACATCACAAAACGGCTTAGTGTGAAATAAAGGCCTTCTGTCTGGAAATGTCTGCAAATGTAAAAACATGCTGGTAGTTACTAAGCATTTCAAAGTCCTACATTTAACAAAGTTTTCCTTTGAAAAATCATTTGATATTTCAACTTTATGAAGGTACTTGGTAAGCCGACTGCACATCTATAAGAATTTATATCCGAGGTGCTAGATAAAATGCCAGTAGAATGTCGAGAACTTCTTTCCAGAATTTCTTCAATTCATTTCAGCCCAAAGCAAATTATCTTCACCCCTGTTAAGTAAAACTGCTGCGGTTTGAAAGATCACCATGTAAAATGCTCTTGTCTTTCTATAATTGTACTTTTTCTGGAATGTTTGCCAGCTTTTAAATGTAAAGTAAAATCTTTGTTGATGAANTTGAAAAAGATTGTTATCAGTGGAGAGGCTATGACTCGGTTCCCATGCCTAGATTGATCCATCTAGAACTCCCTTAGTCTCTACCGAAAAGCTAGAGGGTAAAGATAATTACCCCCTTACAGCTTTACTAGGCGTGACAGACATTTTTTTATTGAAAAATTTCAGTACAAGAATGTACATATACCTAAGTATGGTAAATGCACACTCACTCTTTCTCTTACACACACTCTCTCTCTCAAACACGCGAATATAAGTTTATAATCTCATGAACAATAGGTGTAAAAATAATAATAATAATAATAATAATAATAAAGATCGATACCACAATGTATTCAACCAAAACTACAATAGATTATTAAGCAAGAAAAAAGTGCAATATATTATTTTGCTGAAGCTAATTAAATTCAAACATGTCTGACCAATTTTAAAACCTGATATTTTTGAAAAAAATCAAGTGTATAAAATGCTGCAAGAAATGAGTCTGCTGCCGTGAGGGTAGTGTCGTCAGTATATTGTGATATTCTAAATTCTGTATTCTCTATCTTTATACCAGTAATATCACTATTATTCTTGATCAATAACGGAAGTATTTCAGCACATAAAATAAAAATGTACGGGGAGAGGAGGTCACCCAGGTGGCATCCTCTTGAGATTCTGAAGTATTCGGATAAATGACCGCACTGACTAATGGAGGCGCTGCAGTCGAAACTTAATATCCCAAACCATTTTTTAATTGCGTCACCAAAATTGAAGAAGTCCAGTACATTAATTATAAAATCCTAGTCAACCGAATCGAAAGCCTTTTCAAAATCAATCAAAACAAGCAAGCCTGGAATATTTCGTTTTTCTGTGATGTACATTAGGTCATATATCAACCTTGTGTTTTCTCCTATATAGCGGCCAGCTAAAAACCCAGATTGAGAAGGGGAAATTGGTTTGTCTAATACAGTTTTCATTCGTTCAGCTATACATCCGGATATTAGTTTATAAAATACATTTAATAATGTTATAGGTCGCCATTTTTGTAAAAAATTTCTATTCTTGCCCCCTTTCGGGATACAAGTAATAATGCCGAGTTTCTGGCTAGTTGGTGACCTTTCTTTACGAAATACTTCATTTACCGTTCGGATCATAAATTCTTTCAAGTCTGACCAAAAAAATTTGTAAAACTCAGTTGTAAAACCGTCGGAGCCCGGAGATTTGTTATTCTTCATTTTCTTTAGGACTGTAAGAAGTTCTGTCTTGGGTATTTCTCCCTGTAACAGTTCTTTTTCGGCCTCATTTAATTTAGGCAGGTTAAATTGGTCAAGAAAGGCTCGAAGATCAGTTTTTTCTACACATTCTATTTTTGAGGAATACAGACGTTCATAAAATAATTTAGCTTCATTAAGTATTTCCTTTTGATCAGTTCCGTCTTGCAGTTCTAGATTTTGTATAGTTTTGTTCACGTAGTGTCTAGATTCTAGAAAACAGAAGTATTTTGTCGGCTTCTCACCTTCTTCCACCCACCTTGCTTTTGCTCGCAAAAGGATACCTTTTAGTTTCTTCTGTCTGATGTTTTTCAGTTCTGTCTTTTTTGCTTCCAATAGATCTGATATGTCTTGGAATTGATTTACCAATATTTTGACGTCTAACAGGATATCTCCATCAGGGAATTATTTTTTCTATATATTATATCTATCAATTAACCAATCAATCAATCCAGGGCCAACTGACACTCCGTGATGGAAGGGCACCTCCCTCTGCAGGTAATGGCCCTTGCATTGGCTTGGCCTGGTTTTGCTAGGTGGGTCCCAGATGGTGGTATATAGTCCCTCCATCTGGCCATTCTCGGAATCCACTCCGTTGTTCTTGTGGTCCAGTGGTTTGTCTTGAAGTTTCGCCACATGTACGGCCCGTCAGTGCCTGTTTGTCATAATTGTCTCGCAAATGTCTCTGATCTTCCTCTGTTCCCGATTGCTCTCTTGGCTGATGCTAATCTTTATTATCCTGATCTGTGGGAAGATATTGTACATGACTGTTTGGGCACTACAGTTCTGTATCCTATATATTTATATGTTTTATGTATTCCACATCATCGATCACTGTACAATTTTTTTTCTTTCTATGAACCAGATGACTGATATATGTCTCTGTTGCAGCCAAAATTAAATGAACAGTGCATTTCTAAAGATATCGCCATGCCAAAATACGAAATTATTATAACGTTAGACTTACAACTCGGCAGCTTTTATAGGATATTCAGGAATATCAAGTGTGTTAGTTGGGAAAATTCATAGCCCTGTGTTTAACATGCATGACCCACCATTGCGCCCTTCGCTTAAAGAAGCGACTGTTGTTTCCAGATTATTTTTTCGTCCCACATATGCCGTTGGGGTTACCCTCTCGATTAAAGCACACTTCACCGCTTGGTATTTCAATTTCGTTCTCAGGCTGACCGGACATTTATTCTTGCCAAACGTAATCATCCCACAATAACTTACCGTGTAAGATAAGTCAGATAATAGGCTGAGAACATGAAGGGCTGTTTTGCAAAGCCATCTTCTCAAAGTACCATATACGCAAACAGAGCAGAGTTTGGTGCACCATTTTACCGATATATCTAGGGCAGGGCCCAGGGGAGAACTGTTAAAATTTCCGGGATTACAAATATATAGCGAGTGTCTACGTGTGTGCGTGCGTGTCTAGATATAAAGCTGGCATCAAGAAGTACGCATTGCACGTTTTTATTTCGAATTTATTTTTAAAGGCAAAATGAATATCGACTACAAAAAATTGTGGCATATTGTCGACATTTTCTGTCCACATCCCATTTTGCCTTACGTTATGCCTTGTCTCAAAACGGGCAGGCTGGAACGGAAAAATAGAATGGGACTCATTTAAGGCATAGACTGGAGCACTTATGCTGATAAGGAGCGAGCTGTTATAAAAGAATATTTTACTTTCACTCGGACTACTACAATGTTCCGATTTGTTTTGTGTCAAAGTGGACGATGATTGTGTTCTTAAATTTAAGATCAGTTTTGGGATTTTACTTTTTTTGTGTGAAACGGGCTGACTGTGAATGGGTTTCTATGAAAACGTATCACATGATTGTGCTTCTTACCTTCGACGTGCCTCACTGTGAAAACCCATCGCCCAAGAGTGGGATTGTCGAGATCGAGACAAAACGATTCTTTCAAGACTTCTTTGAATTTGGTTGAGAGGTTGCTGGGTAGAGTTTTGGTGCGAGACCATAAAGTGATCATTCTTGGATATTGACTACTCGGTGATTTTTCGTAAGTGACGGCGTAGTTTTCGTAGTCAGTACTAGCAAACACCAGTGTGTCCACCACTTTACCATCTGGAATGTTTTTATCGGAGATACCTGTTATATATACTGTATACTTATGTGCCTTAAAACACTTCCGAATATCTCCTACCGGATGCCCTATGGAACTCTTATCTAAGGCATATTAACTATAGGACACATTTTGATTGAACATATAGGGTCCTACAGGATACTGGGTATAGTCTCATTCCCTGCTCTAGTTAGACATCGAAATATTTTTTACCTACACACGAACAATCGTAGTGAAGAAACGCACATTCACAGACATTATGCCCATTTTCTAATGTATACTTATAATGATTATTACCTAAATGTATTATTATTATTATTTTTAGTGTCTTTGTATAAATGCGTGAGAGAGACAGAGAAGGAGAGAGAGAGAGATTAACCTACCCAACATTACGTTATAAGTGCCTAGTGTACCCGAGAACTGAATAGTCTCCGCGTTCATCACGCATTCATCATATGCCGGTGCCCTTGAATACACAAAACAGAAAACTATTGCAAAGTTTTTATACAGGTACATATGAATTGAGCATTGGGGGAGCGTGGATTCCCAGTAACATACAGTATATAAACCACTTCTACTAGTTTCTTATACGATTCAAATAAATTCGACATGCCAAGGGATAAACTGAATAAATCACTCGATCAGCCATAAAAGAGGTTCAGACCCCATTCCCACATATTTAAGATCGATCTATCCCTGTGGGGAGTCTCACTACATTACTGTCAGCTTAGTCGGCTTAGGCGTCTGTCCCGCCTACTAAAAGCTGTAAGGGGGTAATTAACTACCGTGCGCTCTCGGCTGACATCAATTTAGCGTGAACCCCCAGGGAGTTAGGTCGATCAAGATGGCTCTATCTAAACCTATGGGAATGCAGTCTTTGACTGCTGCTTACTTTAAAATTTTCCTACTTTCGTGANGCCTTAAGGCATATGTACTGTAGGACACTTTTTGATTGAACATATAGGGTCCTACAGGATACTGGGTATAGTCTCATTCCCTGCTCTAGTTAGACATCGAAATATTTTTTACCTACACACGAACAATCGTAGTGGAAAAAAAATAACGCACAATCACAGACATTATGCTCATTTTCTAATGTATACTTATAATGATTATTACCTAAATTTATTATTATTTTTTTTTTAGTGTCTTTGTATATATGCGTGAGAGAGACAGAGAAGGAGAGAGAGAGAGATTAACCTACCAAACATTACGTTATAAGTGCCTAGTGTACCCGAGAACTGAATAGTCTCCTCGTTCATCACGCATTCATCATATGCCGGTGCCCTTGAATACACAAAACAGAAAACTATTGCAAAGTTTTTATACAGGTACATATGAATTGAGCATTGGAGGAGCGTGGATTCCCAGTAACATACAGTATATAAACCACTTCTACTAGTTTCTTATACGATTCAAATAAATTCGACATGCCAAGGGATAAACTGAATAAATCACTCGATCAGCCATAAAAGAGGTTCAGACCCCATTCCCACATATTTAAGATCGATCTATCCCTGTGGGGAGTCTCACTACATTACTGTCAGCTTAGTCGGCTTAGGCGTCTGTCCCGCCTACTAAAAGCTGTAAGGGGGTAATTAACTACCGTGCGCGCTCGGCTGACATCAATTTAGCGTGAACCCCCAGGGAGTTAGGTCGATCAAGATGGCTCTATCTAAACCTATGGGAATGCAGTCTTTGACTGCTGCTTTCTTTAAAATTTTCCTACTTTCGTGACCCATTGACATACATCATAGAATGCTAGCAGGAAAATCATTTTTTGGGTAAAATTAAACAATACCTCAAAGTTATACTACGTAAAACTATATGCTGGTATTTAGTTGGCTTTTGTGGCAAAAAAATTGACTTTGTATGTTTCTTAGAGACCAATCCCACAGATATTTAGATAGATCAATCCCTCTGAGGAGTCTCACTAGATTGCTGTCAGCTTAATCGGCTTAAATGTCTGTCCCGCCTACTAAAAGCTGTAAGGGGGAATTAACTTTCTTGCGCGCTCGGCTCCCGGAAGCTGACAGCAATTTAGCGTGAACCCCCTGGGAGTTAATTACGATTGATCTATGTAAATCTGTGGGAACCCAGTCTTAAATGGAAAAGACGTTTTGTTTTATGTTCTTACATCACCATGAGTAAAAGATACATCTACATGTGCATATTTATTCTATGATAAAAATTATATCGTTAATGTAGTGTCTAATCTTGACTTTTTTCTGTAAATTACGAAGTTTCGACTCTTCATCTTTGATAAGATGACACAGTCGTTCATGCTAACCCCTGACGTTTGAAAGTGTAGATGGGGGAGGGGGTAACATCTTTCAAAAAGACTTAACATTGATTAATCTTTTATCGTCTTTATACAAGAGATCGATCATAATAACAAGTGTAGTCTTAGTTCATGTCTATTGTTATCTAGGATTGAGAGATTTAATTGACTCTCTCTTGGTTAGTTTTCTTCCTACATGTACTGATAATATGCATCATTCTGGGCTGCGGCCTTACGTGTATATAATAGCAGCTCTGATGAAAAAAAATCTGCTATACACAGCTAATCGACCTGCGCGTTAATGTACATGTAAACGGCTGCAAGAACACGACAGCCATGACGCGTGTCATATATGCGTTGGTAACTTCGTGTCCAAGAAAGTGTTCACAATTAACCTAAAACAGATTAACACGCCTCTTCCTAGCTTTGAGTAGAATACAGATAACCTGATGATTATACGAGTACGATGGAGACAAGAGAAAGCTTGTCAATCTGTGAATCCGATCGCATTCAGCGAGAGTCCCCGTGGAGTTAGTGCGCAGTAGTACGATGGATTCATTGTTAAAGCAGCCTAAACACACCTAAGTATTCTATCGTGCGCATATGTTATTCGCTTCTTATTATCTATATACATTTTTAAAGGTTGTTTAAAATGCTGCATAATTATGTGTGCTCGTTTTCTGTGTGTTTGCTTGTACTAGTATGTGTGCATGTCTGTGAAAATGATCTTACCCTTTAAAATACAATCTCCACATGATATTTGCAGTACTGCCAAATCCAACAATAAACGTGCTAGTATAATCTCTCCATAGCTCACTGGACATAAATGGCCAGTAGATCTTTAGTCCAAACCACTGCCCAAAGACCTGAAATATACAAACATTAGACCAGTGTTATTCTAGGGTATCTTGAAGATGTGGGAATATTTTACAGAAGAATTTTAGCCTGAAGACGGTTTAAATTTTATGAACCAATAAAAAGAAAAATACGAAGTAATCGAAGAACAATAATTTTGGAAAAAATCTACATTAATGTCAAGTCTGTATATAATAATAATAATAATAATAATAATAATATATATATATATATATATATATATATATATATATATATATATATTTTTTCATAACCACTCCTTTCCCTCCTCAACTGTCTACCCTAAATTAATATCTTTTTTAGATAAAAGGAATTTGAAACCAGCTGGGTGTACAACTTAGCTGTACACGTAGTAGACTTTTAGTCCAGGTGGATTAATTGTAATCCAACTACTTAAAGAAACCATATGCATATATGTTTAATAAACATAGGCAGTGTTGCGAACTGATGTTCACTTATTTTAGGTTCGATCCTACGCTAAGTTTATATTTTAAATTTTAAATGAAACGGATGCTAGAATCGAAATCCCGACTATAGAACGAGAAAAGTTACTCACCTTCCTAGGCTCAAAATTCTCAATAGATGTAGAAGGCACACAGCCAAACAGGGATCCTTCTACCGAAACAGCGCAGGCACAGACAAAGGCGAGGAGGCAGACGACACGCATAGCGTTACGATTTGCCAGGACTCAATGAAACAAACAATTGTCGCGGCTGATTTTATGCCAATACAATTAATACGTCTGATTGTGCAGAGCAGTTCGGTCTATTTAATTTTGTCAAGAAACGGGCTTCAGCAAGTCGGCTAGATCACAACTGAATGGGAGGAGCAAACGCCAACGATCTTGTTACGTTTGCCAGACCAACCAATAACGCTACTTTCAAAATAGTGCAGTTTCCCAGGGTTATAAAAACACCTAGTTGTCAATAAATATGACACGTTCTTTTTAAATATTTCAGGTTTTGATCACGTATAATGGCGATATATGGTTGTATGAAATAGTGGGTTGAATCAGGCTGTTTGATGCTGAACTTTGGATGAAATAATCAGGTAATATTAACATTTTGAAAATAGACTTTTGTTGCATTTGCAGCAAAAATCCGTTCCAGTGATATTTTCGTACCAAGAATTCTCCCCGTATGGTTTTGAATTATCGATTTTACTTAAATGAAAGAACCTTTGACTGTATTACAAGGATAGTGTTAACCTTTGCCAAAATCGTGTGATTTACTTCCTTATATACATTCTCTAGTATAACAGATAAATCCTCAGTGTACAGTGTCTAAATTAATTAACATTATCATACATGTTATCTCATAATTGCGATTTTGGGGCAAAAATGAAACATCTGTTTCTCAAGTATCTCTTTAGCCCACAAACACCGTTTAAGGTCAATTTAATAACATCATTTATTACCCCAAAACCCTGCCAGCAATTTTTCTCAAAAACTTTAGTACATATTTAATCGTTGACAAAGCAAAATAATGCCTTTGTGTAAAGAAAATATGTAATTAGAGGTTCATAACACCACAACAAAAACATTTAAGCAACAATTACGGTAGAGGGTTGAAGCTCACAGATTTGTGGTCATCTATGCCAATTTTTGTGATTATATATATATATATATATATCAATGTTTGTAAAATACCATTTCAAATAAATGTAATGTTTTAATGCCAGTAGGGTCTACTGGTCTGATGTGCATTTAGATCATTTCTATTCGTAAAAACAATTTACTGATCCATCTATTTCACAAGATTCTTTTTTTAATCTGTGTATTCATCGAGAAATAATGCTGGTGGGTGTGTTTTTGTACAGTTTATAAATATAGAGTAAGCAGGAAATCATTCATACACATTTCATTTTTACACCAGCTCAAAAAGTATAAGCGTCATACTAATGATGTTTGTGCAAAAACATGAAGGTGCTTAAAACATGATGGCGCTAATAATATTCAAATGGTACTTCCTTAAATGATTCCAAAAAAAAATTAAGTAACACGTCATCTGTACTGACCGAGTACTGACTGAGACTCTACTGGTCTTACAACAAATTTGAACCAACTCGGACAAGCTCTGCCTAATGCTTGGAATGCCTGGAATTTTATTTAAGAATAAACTATAAAAAACCTGAAAGAAGGAGTGCTTCTCCGCTTGAGAGCCCTGGTAGCAGCCAGAAGAGGCCAAACGTACCACTGACCGCCGCTTTGACTAGGAGCCGATATGAATGCCCTTTGTGGAGCGTGTAAGTTTTAAAGTGATGATAATTTGGAAAATATGAAGATTCAAATAGCTTTTTAATGTTTGTTTTATTGCTTGAAGTCAGCTGTGTATTTTTGTTTGCTTTATTGTTAAATTCAACTTAAGGACTGATGTCACAATGACACCGAAGTGTTGAAAAAAATATTAAAACACGATTTAAATCTTTGTTTTCACTTTCCAGTCAGAGATATATTATATAATCAAAGAAATATTATAAATATATGGTCATTTGAAAATGAGGTCTGAATAAAGCTATTAGATGCTGTCGTTAGCATGCGATAATCAGGTAAAAATGACATGTCATACCTAACGCACCGAACCCAAAAATACAAAGTAGTTTGAAGTCTTACGACAAGTGAACAAGAATGAAATGCATATTTGAATGTATGTAAAAGATTATTTCAAGTAAATGTAATATTTTAATGTCAGCAAGTTCTACTGGTATGATGTGCGAAAAAAACAATTCACTGATTCATCTGTTTCATAATGTTTATTTTTATTTATGTATTTATCCATAAGTAATACTGGTGGATGTGTTTTGTTCAGTTTATAAATATGGGAAAAAAAGAAAGCTATTCATACAAATTTCATTTGGATACAGTTCAAAATGTACTGTATATACGTCGTTCTAATGATGCAAAAAGCCTGAAGGTGCTCAACGTGAATATTTTTACTTTCCCATTTACCAGATAGTCTTATTTAATTCCAAAACTTATAGCTTTTCGTTTGCTTCTTTGAGGCACCCGCTTTTTAAATATTTCAATTAATTGATTACAGCTCTAACTGTGGCCGTTATATTCAGTTCCGAATTTTAAATGATATCTGGGCAGTTAATAATGCTCACGATTATAAAGTAAGTGTTGAAGTGTTCAAGTGTTGCATTTTTTTTTATCTCAAATATTCTAATTCCAATCACATGTATCCGGGGGTATTTTTTTTTCTCACTGGACCGTCAGACGAAAAATAGGTGGGCAACTACTGCGACAGCGAAGATAAAATCTCAACTGTCGCATTCATTTGTAATTTCTCCATGAAAGCTTTTTCCTTCTCGAAAAGGGGCTGAGATAAGCGATATATTGACATATCTATATGCTAAAGGCCTAACTGGGTGCTGCTAAATTGTGAAGAGGTATTTTTTAAACACAGCATACTATAAGTGCTTAAGTATTAATATGTTTAGCATTTTGATGAAGAAGCCCAAGATAATAGCGCAAAAAATGAAAGCAATAACGTATAACAGATGCTTTCATGTTTTCATCTATTTTTTTCTTTTCATCTTATGTGAACGGAAAGCAACTTGTTGTGCCTTTGCCAACGATCGGATCATATATTCAACGGCGGCCGACATTTTGACCTCACGATTCAAAGATTTGTGAGTTTGACGCATCCCCTTAACTGACGGAGCGTTTTTTTACCCATTTTGATCTTCTACACAAATTTGATGACTTCTAATAGATCCTGCCAGGCATCCAGCACAATGCTATAGCTCTTATCTACAAAAAGTCTTGAGTTAGGAACAGACAAAAAACGTAGCCTTGAACATGTGTATCCATTTGCTTGGCACGCAAGCGAACACAATAAACGAGCGCTGAAAGTGGCAAGACGACGTCATTGCATTGGTTGCGTAGTGCTGGAACCAAACTCCGAAATTAATAAAGATTTCGGTCTCCATAACAAATTGACACAAGCGGTTACAATTACGTCTTGTAGACATTACCGATTATCTTTTTCTTCTCAAGAGCTTTTAAGCTATGTACAGACCTATCTGTAGTGCGCAATTGCAACAAGTATTGGCACGATTTATTTATTTTTTATATTTTGTGTTCTAAGAAGGTGAAAGTCACAGCTGAGCATCCGAAGATTATTTGTCATGTTTATTTGATGATTTGCAATTTAAATCGTTGATGATGAATCAATATCATTACAAATGTGTTAACTGTGATATATTAATGACGAGGGAGGTTTCATTCCACGCTGAAGGCTAAAGTTTTAAATAGGTATTGCCAATAGTGTAACGAACACCAGAGTTGCCCTCTTTCCCATATGTTACATGAAACGAAAATACGCAAGTTTAAAGTGCGTTTTCAGTAGCAATAAACCTGAAGATTTGAGACAACTTGTTTCAGTGCCAATGAAATAATTAGGAAGCAATAAATAAAATAGCTGTATCCCCCTGTACCTCTTTGAGAATGCATTATAATGTCAAACAAGCTTACTCAGTGAATTTGACACGTCTGCGGATAGACGTTGAGTGAATAGCCAGATCAATCAATGCTAGACAGCAAAACTGTATGCTTTTTTCCTTTTCAATGCCGATAAAATTACATCACAGACCAGCTTGGTTACAATAATTCTCCGACGGCGCATTAAGTTTATTGGTCTGGGACTAGTTCTATTACCATGCATTTCTTAATTGTTTATTTTCTTGCGCATTTAATTGGTATCAAAATTCCAAAAGTCGGGGATTTAAATACGGATCAGTGGGGGAACCCAGACACACATGTATAAAGGTTACTTTAAACTCTTCTTTGTTTTATTTCTTCTTTTTTAGAGTTCTTATACAGTATCATGTCACAGTTAGTGTAACTGAAACTCTGTTAAGTTAAAAAAAGAAAGAGAGAGAGAGACAGAAATATTTATGTGAAAACTGCGTACATCTTTCGTGGGGAAATGTAAACGTCCAAATGCCACGTCTGTCAACGAAAAGTATTACGACAAAAGTCAAGTAGGCTGCGTGCGGTATTTTAAAAGAAATAAATAACGATTATGACAATGTATACAAGATTACATAGAATGAACCATACGGAGAAATTTATAGTCGTCATCAAAAAACTACAGCACTTCCAGAGTAATAAGGCTGGGCATAAATTTACAATATATACAAGCAACCTCGTGAAGTCTTTAGTTTGACGATGTGTTATTCCATATACTGTGACCACGTCTTAGTCATTGTGATACTGAATAATAAAAAGAACACAGAAATTACTGTTTATTCACAAGATCTGGATTGTTTCAAGAAATAAAAGAATTACCGAACAAAATCTCTACGTTAATGTATTTCTAGCATGCAAATAATAGGCTAGATACGATAGCAGCATTTCGTTACGTTGCTTTAAATGTCACTGAACGACGGCTTTAGGTTATCAAATTTCTATTCCTGAACTATTTCCCAAATGGTTTGCTTTATTTTTGTACCAAGAGTAATGTTAGAAGTAGACACCAATCACTAAACATGAACGATAGGACAAAAATACATGTAGAACGCATGCATCGGATTTTACATAGGTCCTAAATGAAATTAATTTTTTTGAAGATCGCTTTATTGAAATTATATGAGCTTGAATTTTAAAGCCGGCGGGGGGGGGGGAGCGGGGCGGCAAGGCCTTTTCTTCCTAAAATACTGGAACTAATCGATTACAATAGCTAGGTGCAGGAGCCGGGGAGTGGGGTGGGGGTGGAAGGTGCTTTTCAACCACGCAACCATAACGCAAGAAGCAGTGGTTTATGGAGAATATACACACCCCTCAATTTTTCCTGAGTGATGACCCCCGCCCCATCCATCTCCCCATCCCCCTTAAGATTTGCTTCCCACGCACACGCCGGTGTAACGAAACTGAGGGTCTGTGTAACAGAAAGTCCGCCCTCCATTAAGTTATAATAGTAAGGGTTAGCCTGACCAAAGGGCGAGGCTTACCTGTGCAAATGAATGGGAAGCGGACTCTATATCATGGGGCTCTGCAACATTACACCGGGCTCACATGGAAGTAAGACAAAGAAGAAGGTGGCAGTCATCGGGCGTTGGTTTTATGTTAGCTAACTTATATGCACGTAAAATTAAAACTACTGATATTTACTTTGCTTTCAGGAGTGGGGCACATACGGAAACCATACAACGATCTTTCGTTGTCAAAAAAGCCAGACGGTTCGTTAAGATTTTTCCGTGAGTTCTAAAGATCGGTACATGCCTCAAAATGAATTTGTTGACTGATGTTTTTAGTCACCCTGTAGATTCGGTGGTGTCTATTTTTTAATACCCACATTTTATTTTTGAAATTTCAACACTGAGAATATATAGCAGCAGGGTGAAAAAGGAATAAAAAAACGTCTGGTAAATATCTAAACTGCTTTTTAACCCATTAATCTTAGGGTCTGAGAGGAAACCACGTAGGTGATACATGTAACTGTATGTTCACGCTGGTGGAATTCATGCCACTGAAAATCAAAGCAGTCGAAAAAACAACAAGAGATATTTCTCTTTGAATCCAGACCCAGGGAAACAATCCACGTGCTGCAAGGACTCTGGTATTTGAAAAAGCATGTTTCTAAAAAAAATTAACATTTGCCAACCATAACTACATGAATTTATTCATCATTTGGTAAGTCCATTACAGTTAAGTAATCGCGTGCAATCTGCAATTGCTTTATAGATATAAAAAGAAGCATTTAAAGATATCTGCCTGAATATAAAAAGTAGAAGAGTCATCAACTCTCTTTGAGCGGTTTTTTTTTTTTTTTTTTTTTTTAAGCGACATGATCAACTCCTAACATTCTGACTACCATGCATTTGGTGATATAGTGCACTGCTTTGCGATCTTTACTTTCTCCAAGCAGTGTGATTGAATTAACAAGCATAAGATCAGATGTTTTAGAAAAAAACTTAACTGATAACAACATTTGGCATGTCATGCAGCAAGAATGCTTTAAACCATGAAAGAAATAAACCAATTCCGATTAGGCTGCATGGGATATAATGAGGTAAGATTACGAAGTTGAAATTCAAATTAGAAACTTAACAAGCACGATAATTGCACGCCGCGCGGACTACTTATGCAAACAGACATCAACTGCGCTCATACAATAAAAAAATTCAAACCAACTTCCTTACTCTCAAAGAAGAAATTGAATTGAATAATAATTAAAATATGATCCATCCCAAATACAATTCATCAATCAAAAATCCCTTTCTCTCCTTCTTGGCTCCGAATTCCAATTCCAATTATCCTTCCTTTATTTCTTATTTTTTCCACATACGAAACATAGTCTGGCTCTGTATGTTGAACATGCACATATCAGAGCCATACCCAGACACGCCCCCTGTCACTTGCAAGCTTGCTGTCATGGTAACGGGACCTGCGTCCGAGGCTCTGTAGTTACGCCACTCACAGACACGCTTGCAGGTGCGGCTCATTATTGTGCCAGGACCCGCATAGTAACGGCCAACCCCGGGGGATACGGCTCCAAGCTTGGTATCCGTTAATCTGAAACAAAAAACGAAATTATTTTTCATCAGTACAAATTATTATTTCCTGTATATTTAATTGAGTATATTGAATATATTAAATGTGCCCACCGCCCCATTTTGACAAGAATGCTAATTTCATTCGCACAAAAATAGTTTCACTCTATGCAGCAAACATTGGAAGAAATATGTACACGTTTTTATTATATAGGCCTACTGCAACTTACGCTTCAGCTAGCGATAAACTACAGCATACAATAAGTGAAACTAGACTGCAATACTATTACACGAGACAACGCTACATGTATAGCTCATGTTATCTGTTTTTACATTGTCAAAGGTATCCCAAACTTTAAAGTGTAAAGTTTATATGCATTCTAGGTATCATCTCTTGAGAAAAATTGTCTCATTTTCTGTTAAGCCCATCTGTGCCCAAACACTTAAGCCTTGTTTCATATCATTTAGCATTCTTATTGCCAACAGTGCTGATTTAAGGCAAAGAAATTTTAAAATTAAAAAAAAATAAGAAATTTAAAAATACACGAACACGTATTACTATGATGATGCATCTACCAAATAAACATGATTGACAAACATGATAAACAAAAATGATTAATTTATTAATTAAATCAAAAATTAAAAAGAAAACGGTGTATTCCAAATGAAATGATTTTGTTAGTACTGCGTCTTTTTTTTTCTTTTTTTGGACGCCGGTGCTTTCGGTGTCATCTATACCAGAGTTTAAACAATGAGAACGACGAATTTCATCGCAATATTTGCTGAAGCCACTTTAAAACAACCCCGATTTTCAAACATACATGTATTTTGATACAGTATAAAAAGACTTTTGCAGAATTGTTAAAGCTCCCAGTTAAATTTGATAATTTTTCTGTAATTTCCTCATTGATACACTCTCTCCCCAAAAAGACAGTATTTTTTAAATGATATAATATCAGTCAAAAATAAATTTTGCCTCAAACAAAATGTTTGATATACATGTATGTTATTACGTTTGATGGTTATGTATATATACATCACTTCTCTATGGTTAAGATACATATTTTAAGACTTATAAAAATTGAATAGGCCTAAACCGCGTCTAGTATATTCAAGATCAGTAAAAATTCATCAGAAAACAAATTTTGTAAAAGTGTTTCCAATTATCGAATGATGTGAAATCGTATAGGTCTTGAAAGGAAAAAGTAAAAAAACGTGGCAAAATCTCTTTTTAGCGGATTTGTCCGTCAACAGAATAACGGTTGTGCTCTAGATAACCCACGTACAATTTATTGTATTTTTTTCAAGAGGACAAACACTATCAAATGATAGCAACAATGATAAATAGACACGTAATAAAGATAAAAAAATTAACTTGCAACACGAACGTATAGAGGGTACGACTTAAATTAACTTTCATATTAAAAACAGTGGACTCATTACAAAGGAAAGTGAATATTTGACTCTCGTCATTGACGCCCGAATTTTGTGTCATATTTTCATAATTCTGACTTGCACCATTACTTACTTTTCTTTATACAATAGAGTCCCCCATGTGGAAAGGCCTCAACAATTATAAAGTGACATGAAGCAGCTATGCAAATATTACACAAAATGTACCATTGACATGACCAAAATTTTCTCAATTTTAGTGGAATGACCTAATGCCAATAACCTTCGACCCAAGAGAATGGCACACTATTTACTTGTACTACATAATTCGATCCGCCGGAATCGGTGCCAATTCACTAATAGACAGGGTTGTATGAAACACATCATTTGTATTTCGCTACGTATCTGTGTTAATACTTTTCCACACTTTGATGTCAGATTGATCATGTTTAACAGAAAACAAGTTAGTTTTTTAACATTTTGAAAAGAAAAAATGTTCCTAACAGGTATATCAAGCATCAAATTCATATTGTTTAACACAATTTTTTATCGTTCTATACCTGTAATGAATCGTTCCCTGAACCGGCATGTTGTTCTTGCTGTTGTCAATAGTATACGAGTAGCAGCCGCAAATGCACCCTTGTCCTCCTGTCCTTCCGACCATCACAGTTTGTTGTGGACACATTGCCTGCACCGAGCACTGCAGCTTGGCTCCCATGGGCCCCAACTGACGGCTGGGTTGACCTCGAGACTGCCCGAATGTTGGCCTCTGTCCTCCTGCCTGACTGACCACCTGCCTTCCTCGGCTATACTGTCCCCTTGTCTGCCCCTGTTGCATGGCCTGGTAAGTCTGGCCAAATTGTGTTCCCATCTGGCTACTTTGGCTGTACTGACCACGCGGTTGATCCTGGACCTGGCCGAACGGTGGGATCTGAACGCTCTGCTGACTGACCACCTGGCTGCCCTGACTGTATTGTCCACTTGTTTGACCCATTTGTTGTGTCTGGTAAGATTGGTCGTATTGTCCTCTTAACTGTCCTCTAGGTTGGCGCTGAGGCTGGCCGAATGGTGTAAGTTGACTGCCCATCTGACTCATCTGACTGCCCATCTGACTCATCTGACTCATCTGACTGCCCATCTGACTCATTTGACTGCTCATTTGACTACCCAACTGACTGGTCATCTGACTGCTCTGGCTAGGTTGACCCCTGGTCTGGCTGGTCATTTGTTTGGTCCAGTCATACTGACCGCCACCCTGGTACGTCTGGGCATACTGTCCAGTTCCTGCCAGCATATTTTGACCAGTCTTTAAGGGTGCGGCTTGCGGCTGCCATGCCTGACCGCCACCGGACATCTGACTTTGGCTGAACTGACTGGCCTGTCCGGTCTGCTCGCTCCAATGCTGACCGCTTGTTAGTGTCATCTGACCCATTCCGCTAGCCATTCCAATGATGACCAACAAGGATAAGACGCAGCAAAGGAAAAACGCCATGTCGGTTTCTTTTAAAGTTGTTCCGCTGTTATTCCCAGACGGCGGTCTAATTTACTAATACCGAGCACAGACGTTTCAAAGTCTACGGAGGAACGTCGAGTGAAGGAACGCCACTAAAAACTGCAGATAAGCGTCTCCGAATGAATAGAGCGTAGACGCGTCCAGCGGAAGTTGCTTGCAACACACCCACACTTTTCCTGTGCTTAAGTGTCTCCTTAAAGTTACGACATGACTTCTGAAGAGTAGATCTGTGCCACGAAACATATGGTCTACAGCAACTCGGGCAAGATTCAAAGTGATATTCAATACCGAACACTGGAATTATGAACTTTATTCCTGCAGTAGGCCTCGTACGACGTGGGCGATACAAGCCTATTGCTGGTGATAACTTTTTTAGTACATGAGAGTTTAGTTAACTGGAGAATCCGGGTCTTATTTGGGGGGGGGGGGATGATGGGTGCTGCGTGTCCTATTTTTGAATCGTGTACGCATTCAGAAAAAAAAGACGATTACAGAGTCAAAATCAACTAGATTAGCACTTACACTTATAAAATATTTCGACCAGTTAAAGCAAAAAGTTGGCCTGAGTGTATTTCACTGTTCATGCAAAATTGAACTTTTTTTTATTACGTACGTTAAATTACTTAAACGTTAAATATTTACATACTTAAAGGCTCTCGCCTTATTTTAGAATGCACATTGGATACACTGATAGTTTTGATTTCATTCCTTTCATTTGTTTAGTAAACGCAGTCTTAAGCTTGGGATGAAGTATGCTGTAATGATCTCTCAGTCGGAGACACTGGTATTGAAAGTGGGTATCTCATAAAAAATAACGACGAGTAAAACTGCTGAGGAAATGTAAATGATTGACTGAAGAATGAATAAAGGCGGGTTTTGAAATCAATACCATGTGGTAAAATTTTCTTGCTTGTGTCATTCTATAAACGATTCGTAATGGGACTCCCGCGAAGATGCCGTAAAGTTTACAAATGATTTAGTTGTGTGCCAGAACACCAACAGCAATTTTGATTTTTTTCTGAAGCACACAACTGTTCTTGCATCTCCACTTAAGAGCTTAAAAATTCAAAGGTGGATCCATGGGTGCAATATTCCACCACCCCCTCCCCACCTTTAGAGGAACAAATGCACCCTCTTTTCCACCCTGCAAAACAATATAACAAGTGACACGAGACAAAACCAAGCACAATTTCCACCCCTTTGTTATACGTATTTTAGAAAAAGTGCCCTCGGCTCTTAAATAATTTTATATTTGCCTAAAGAAGAGGAGCTAAGGATGTTTTATACATTAGCCAGCTGTCAGATAGAATTTGAATGATTTGTTCATTAATAAACATGACTAATCAGTGTATGCATATTAGTCATACATTGTATTCCACCTCCAAGAAATCTGTCCATATTTTTAATGAGGCTTGGTAAGAAAAAAATGACAAATTAATGTATAAAGTACAAGTAATACAACCCAACGATAGAAGATTAAGAGTAAAATCTTTTTATTGTTTAATTAATGTAATTTTATATCTCTTAATTTATTTTCTTTAGGGAAAAAGCATGTTCCGTGCTACTCCTCTCTCTCAGCAAACAGACATCTTTGTATGAACACTAATTAAATAATCCACCTGCATGCAGCAAAACTAAAGAACGGTACTTCTCGTTATGTTTAAAAATAAGGACAAAATGTTATTCCTATTCTTGTAAAAATACTGGGGTATATTGCTTTGAAATCTATTAATTCTGTCGAGCAAATTGAGCTGTGGTTAAAAACCACCCTTGTGTCTTATTGTCAACATCTTCAATCTTTCTTGTAAGATGTAATGGTTATAAAGCAATTCAATACAGTCGATCACAGCATAGTTGAATAGTTTTTTTCTGTCAGGTCCATTACTGCAAGGACGTGTCTCTACCGTCTTCGTTTTTTTTTTTTTTTTTTTTTTTTTGATAAAATCATATTTCTTGTGCGTCTGTACCAAATCGGAAATAGATAAAAGAGCAACGTATCTTAATTCTGAAATAAATTGTTTGATTTAAAAGTCCCCGGAAATACGGTGAGTACGATGGATCACACTTCGTTGTTAGCTCAATCATGAGCCAAGTAGAAGACGAATACGGGATGACGTGATCCATAAAGCTGTTCTTCTCTTTCTTTGTGCCTGGCGAGTATTTTAATCAAAATATACTGGTCTGCCAAGAGGGAAGTCCTTTTCTGTGCTGGCTTTTTTCAAACGTTCGGCAGTGTCGCAATAAATAAGCATTTTGTAGACTTTATGCAATCCCGTTTACTACCCAATAAACAGTTCAAAATCTATAAACCACCGGGACTCAGTATCTCGTTATCTTTCTTATGTGGACAATCTGATATAGAATAGTCTCCTTACTGTGTCGTATCTCTGTATAATATGACCTTCATGTATCACATTTTCTTAATGCATTGTTCTCAGTCTTTTTAGTCTGTTTATTATACTTCAGCGGTGAAGAAGTCACTGGAAACAGAACTTGCAGCTGAAAGACGCTATTATAGAGGTCACAACCTGCACTGTTTTAAATCAAACGTTTTAAGATTAACCCCAGGAAGTGGGCTGCCGGTTCTTTTTGTGACGGCTTGGCTACGCCGCGTGGGGACGTCTTTATTTTTCAGCTGGGTCCCCCACACACGCTATACAGGGAGTAATTAAATGTCTTAAGTACACGTTAGACTTTTTGCAGAGAAAATATTTTTTTCTTGTTTTAGCAATTGCGTTTCCTTAATATATGCAACTCCAACTCAATAGCGTTGGTCATATCAGTCCGAGTGACCAGTGGTGTACCCTCTACCAGGCCACAGATTGTTTTTTTTTCACTAGATATTCACGGATAATGTCTTTTAACGGTGGCCGGTGGAAAATATGCCTATAATACATGCAGCCCTGGTAGAGAGCACCACTGGTCCATTGCCAAAAGAGCCAGGTTGAAATACACTGTCGCCGAGCCCGGGGTGGGTATTCACCCACTGACCCTTCCGCCGTTGAATCTTCACGTCAAATTTCAAACCACAGGCAGCAATACGGGTATCAACATCAAAGCGTGGTCTCCACGTCCATTTGGTCAGCACTGGATACGCTCAGGTCCTCTAGGGAGTCGTTGGCACCTGAGTCTAGGAAGGCGTCACACTGTGTCGAACCATTTGAAGCGACTTTTTGAGGAGAGTCCTGGTGCTCTTCGTCTATCGTCCCCATGCCGGCTGAGGTCTGGGCTATGAGGACAGCGAGGCCCACTGAAATGATTGAGATATGGAAAATTTAATGAGATCAAAGGACAATGTAGGAGAGAGAGAGAGAGAGAGAGAGAGATCTAGGAGAGAGAGAGATTGATATTTAGAATGTATTGAAAATATGTGTAAGTGTGTGAGAGAGAAATATTCTTTCAGATTTTTCTACATCGAAAATTAGAATTTCGAAAATAATTAAATGTGTCGTTTTACTCGGGTAATAAATAAAACACACACCTGCGCGCACTGCATCCTATGCTATTGAAAAAACCTACATTGGGTTTTAACTTTCTTAAATTTGCTTTTTTTTATTGGACATAGCATGCGTCCCTGTGAGGTTATAAAAGAATTACCCTTGCTGTCAAAAACGTTCCTTCAAGCAAAGTGAATGTAAGAATTACAACTAAATAGCGCACATGTTGGAAAAGGTACTATTGAATATGTCTGATTAACAGGAGATTGAAATTCAACAGTGATCGCTCGCAATTACTAGAAATGTGTGACTGGGGAAATTCCTGGATTGCATTTTTAGTTTTCATTATAATCATACAGTATTATCTTTATCTACCCATACTGTGGCAGATTCCATCAAAATATCCACTCACTGTGACTAGTATATTTCGAGCCACTTTAAGAGCTGGTTTTTTTATATAGATGAAATGTGGCTTGAATGCACGCTTACCTGTATTAACACCCATGTGGCCATTAACACCACTGTCACGTGACCATAAACACCACTGGACACTGGACACACTGGACAAGTAGTGGACAAGTGCAGCACAACGAACACAAACAAAAAGTGCACCACACGCGTAACCAAGACAACAGGAAAGTGTGCGTACGCTACTGATGCAACTAGGCGTGAACATCAGACACAGTGCTGAAATAAAAATCTTCATACTAGTGCACGACGACAGAGCTGACACGTGCGCATTTGATTAAGTGCTGATTTGGCGTTTGTAAAGACACGTACTTAAAGCCAGCCAACACTAGTTTGTGATTGCCGCGTGCCCTAGTCTGGATCATATCTAACTTCATAAAATATCTTAAGTCAAACAAGTTCGGTCTTGATCTTCAGACAACTTATTTTTTTCAAAATAAATTTGTTTTAGTGCAATAACTTACAATACGGCCAAAAACGTTACAAACTCAGGTCAAAATAAAATGCTTTCTTATATCTAAGACCAGCTTTCTTCTTAAGCCGTGTTATGGAATTGGACCAATTCAAGTTAAAAATTCTCAATTCTGTCGAGATATAATAATTGTTATTAATTTCTCTGTTAAAGCATATAGATGACTTATTTTACCGTTCGTTCGTGTACATTTGCTTGCTTTTGCATCCTTAGGGGAACTATCAGCCTCAGACATCGCAGCAGTTGGATCGATCCAATTTTGTAGGATTCTCGTTTAAGTCACTGTAAAGTGCAATCAGTGTAATCAGCTGAACTGTCTGAATTCCCTCGAGTAGCTAGGGGGGTAATTAATTTCCGTGCACGTTCGACGTTATTACCCCTTAGCTGCTCGAGGAGGCGTGACGGATAATTAAGCTGATAACATTGACTGCACTTAAGCGAGAATCCCAGCAGAGTTGGATCGATCCAGCTGGTACAAAGTCCGAATCTGAATGCTCCCATATACTTCCGGCGCCTGCTTAAATGATCCTTGCGCACAGCACGTGGGATGTATGTTAACTGTATCTGCATATTCTGAAACATCTCGTTCGTCAACGTAACTACTTTTTATTAAGCAAAGCGTTAATAACAACAAGTAAATAAAAGTATCTATATACATTTTGAATACTACCACAGCCGCACGAAGTGTAAATATGAACATAAAGGTGATTACAGGTACAAAAACAATTTAATGCATACAGCGTCATATAAATAACGTAAAGAGTCGTATTAACCCATGCATCTAGTGAGGTATGTGCTGAATCTACATGGGCAACAACCTTTCATTTTTATTTAGTTGTATACCCAAGAGAATATACCCTTACAAATGAGCGTGCAATCAACGGTGTATTTCATCTCAGAAAACATCGGTTAAATATTAAATAACGTCGTGAATTGTGCAATTTTATTGAGCGCATACAAATTTCTCGGTCTGTATTGGCATCTTTTCACCCCTAGATATTATAGAAAATATTGCATTGGTACAAAAACAAATAAATTAAAGATAAAATTGGCCATTGTGTCACTTAGTGTAGAATCACAGCCCCGTTTTTCACTCAGGTGGATCTGAATTCGGTTCCGCCTCATCAAATACGTCTGAATTCAAATCAAGAGAAATGTCACTTAACCGCGTGTCGTTTGACTTCGTGCTATTGAAATTTTGCGCTACACCAACACTGACGTCATTGTGGTTGCCAAGAGAGGACCCAACCGTACCGGATTTCCCAAAGAAAGGCCGGATGCTTTTGGACGAAGCACTGTTCATCATGGTGGAATTGGTTTGCCTGACGTTCTTGTGTGGTTGAAAGAGGACGATGTAAACCTTAGGGGCGAAAAGGCAACCAAGAGCGGCAGTGGCACTAATACTCAGGCACATACAAAGAGTGGTGATCTGTATCTGAAAGTAAACGATATCTCAAAAGGATCACACAGCAAGGTCAAACTTATAGCAATTAAATTTCTTTATATACTGTGACAAGTTTGGCACATTAAGAAGTATGTCTGTAGACAGGTTGGAACATTTCACCTCGGAAAAGTTCAGTATATTGTTCCATGTAACAAACCTTAGCAAGAGTAAAGATTAAGTAACGACCAGTTTTTATTTTATCGTTCATCACCCAAACAAATAATTGAAAGCAGACGAAAAAACACCCAGCGCACATTGTTATTGTTTTTGGGTTTGTTTGTCAATAGAATAAAAAAAGGAAGAGAAAAGCAACATTACTGTTTCATAAAGATCGATATAATTGCATGGTTAATTTTTTTACTATTAGAAATGGTGTGTACTTTCTTTTTAATCATTAAGGTTTTTTAATTCACGTCAAGGCACCTACCTTGAAATCCTGATTAGTCCCAAAATAAATAGGAATAAAGGCTGACCAAACAATACACGTGGAATACATGGTAAAAGCTATGTATTTGGCTTCATTAAAGTTCTCGGGAATCTTCCTCGTTTTAAAGGCATACACAGTACACAGTGTTATCAATAGCATGTTGTAAAGTAAGGAGAGGACGAGAGCCAATTCGCTGGCCTCACAGCGTAAAATCACTGTCTCTCTATTAGGGTAGGCCCGTGTTGTATTGGGAATGTCTAGTATGAGCCACACCGAGGCCCCTATGAGTTGTACAGATATAAGGCAACCGCAAATCACTAATTGAGATTTAGGACTGGTATAGCTCGGTCTCTTTGCGAGTCCCTTCACTCCGCGGTTAAAAATCCTCGAAATCCGATTCGTTTTCGTAAATAAAGCCGAAAAGCAGATGGACAGTGACAGGCCTATTCCTAGTCGCATTAGTGCACAGCTGAAGGCGCTCGGCTTTGAAATGAGCACGAAGGTCATGACGTAGCACATGAAGAGCCCGCAGAGGAGAACGTAGCACAGTTCTCTTCCGGAAGCCATGATCACCGGCGTGGCGTTGTAGCGTATAAAAGTGACAATAACGAACAGCGTGCTAATAATTCCAAAACTTGCCACCGCAGCCGGCACAATGGCCCATGGACTGTTCCACAACATGTGTTGTATAGGGAGCGCTTCACACGCTGTCTTGTTGTGATTTGGCATTGTGCCGTTGGCGCATGAAATGCACGTGGACTCGTCGTAGAGAATCTCATACTCGCTGCACGGTATGCACAACCAGCAACACGGTTCCCCCTTCACATTCTTCGCCTGGCCGATCCCACACGGTTCGCTGCACACAGATCGAGGTAGCCAAAATGTATCGTTGTCATAGCGCCAATGCGTCTTGCTCATGTCTAATTTTAACCTAAAACAACAGAGATCCAACTTTAGTAATAGTTTATGTAATATGGGTTATTATACTAAAAGTGATTTTGCCTTTGTTTATTATATTAACCCCCCCCCCCCCCCGCCGCCACCACCATCACCACCATATGTTTATATAAATGATCCATGATGAGTTAATGTATATAAGAAGTGTAAAATGCTTTGAATTTTTTTCACTTCCACGGTGATAAGGAAGAACTGTGTTTCATGAGATTGTGGCTGCAGCGGCTTCGATTGAGATCACCGCAAACGCATCTATAGTTTGCTACTTCGCTACTGCACCAAGCAGCCACTCTGGAAACATTTCTGATGACCATTTCGCAAAAAGATTCAAACATTCAGTAATTAGTTTTAACGTTCAGGCTAACATTTCCGCCTACTTTGACCACAGTGTACCGGATTATCCGGGGTAGAATAAAAATAAGATTCAATGCACGGAATCAGCCGATCGAGGTGTTCCGAATGATCCAGAGCATGCGCATTTACCTGTCTGTCCATTCTCCTATGGGTATATATTGGTGCTCCCCTGAATTTGTCAACTGATATTGGAAGATGTTATAACGACCCTGTCCGTCCCCAGACTTACTGAAACGCACAGTCGTTCCTGCTGATCCTGCGAAAACATTGTTACACATTCCAATATATTTGGCATTTACCATTTTATGTAAATGTGATATATAAATGAAAATGCGTACACCTTAACATGTCCGGCATTGACAAAACGAGTCATCTCATTATTGCCATTATAAAGACCATCGAATTTTGCAGATGTGCCTGTATTGTTCATCAATATAGAAGAAAAATATTTATGCGCTTATATTAAAAGTAATCAAATAAAAAGAAGTAAATTTTAGTTTTAAAATGTGACCAAGATCACTTCTGCACAGTGTGATCGAGAGAACAACCTCGTCTTTTAAAAATGTCACCCAACGTTTTGTACTGGTTTTCAAAATCAGCCTACCGTTAAAGCTCACGTTCCTTATATAGGACAACACAGTGGCTCCATCTGTCGGTCTCATTTCCTTACAGAGCCCAGGTGAAGAGCACGTGTCGTTGTGGAGAGACTGAAGGGCGTAGGCCAGCGCGTAGACAGCGTCCACCACGAACTGGACAAGGCCTTCCTGTTCATAATGGTCATCTACACCCAGTCGCTTTTCTACGAGCATTGAAGATAAATATAATATGTGAAATATACTGTGCGCATATGTTAAGTGGCACCTACTTAATGTTCTGTATGAACTACCCAGCGCAATTGTGTATCTTTATCCATTATTTGTTTTGAAACATGAGGCATACTTAAGAACCAATCTTAAACCGCAACAGCATTTTTTAGGGTCCGTTGATAGTGAAACTTTCGTACCATGTACAGGTAGTTCGAACTTACGCCGGGGGAATTCTCGCTGAATGCAATCAGATTAAAAGATTTACACGCCTCCACTTATCTCCAACTGACCAGTGTAGTCACCAGTTTTTCTGCATTCTCCTTAACGTCAGGAGGAGACGTTTAATCTGTTAATCTGATTGCATTCAGCGAGAGCCCCCGCGGATTTAGAACTACCTAGTACCATAGTACCACCCTTAGACATCAGTATGTATTTTCATTTAGGCGAGCAATGACACTCTCTATCAGCTGTTTCAAAATCGGTTGAAGGGTTTCAGCAAGAAGAGCCTCTGGTGGTAAAGAAGTGGTATGAGAGAAACATTTAAGTTATGTATGGCATGATGTTACGGAATCATCATTTTTCAGTTACATCCATCTTTTGTAAAAGTGCAACGTCCTTTGTAAAAGTACAATGTCTACAAGATTAAGTGATAAATCAATGATACATTGCGAGTCAAAATGTGTCTCGGGTATACACCAAGGTGCCATTCCGTGACATGCAAAACCGTATTCAAGTGATCCTCAAAATAAATTAAATGTCAATCTCACCAGAACAGTTTTTCCCAGTTTTGGAATCGTTGAGCCTGCATTCAAAGTGCTGCTCCCAGAACTCGGCGAACCACGGGTTCAACTGGCTATGAGACGCATTCAGGCGCTTGAAGTAATCGTCAAACTCTGGAACAGAAAACAGACACGGAAATGAAAAGATGTGATTGGTGCTATCGTATCATTAAAGAAATGGTATCATAAAACTAATATATCAGTCCAATTTTGCATGTTGCCTGATGCTTGGGACAAATAAAAATGTACGTCTTACATGTTTGAATCTTGCCTGGTTGTTTAATTTCCATGTTTGGTTTATTTTTCAATCAATATGATACACATGTAGGTTAGACTCTTTTTGTTACTGCATGTACGTAGTAAGAGATATAAACACGACCGGGTTGTAATCGGAATAAAAAAGCTGCGGCGTTTTCAAAGTGCAACGATCTATCGATTACATAGTTTTTTGTAACAGAACGACATTATATACATGGGCAATAGTACGATAAACATTCTAAACAATATAATAGTAACACTGAGTTATTTAAAATGAAATAACACCTAAAACGCCACAGCAGCATCTGGCGCCAATAGAACAGGATTGTTTCATTGGAGCCAATGCTCACAATGCTAAACGTGTGTGAGAGGAATAGCAGAAAACTTCAGTCGTCTTAATTTCGTATCCACTACACAGAGCTTCAATTTGTCTCCCAATTTACCTGTTAGTACTTTCCTTTTAGGAAGGATGGTAATAGCGCCCTCTGCCGCCTCTTCTTGGCCCTCCACTGGGTGAATTTTTGCTCCCCAGCTGTCGCTTGCCAACCAGTAAAAGTCCCCAGTTTTATTCAAATCTATGGTCGCTCTCAGAAGGGATTTGCAATTGTCCTCATTGACAAACATAACAACGCCCTTAGCGTTCGGTTTCTTAGCGAGGTCGGTGATTGTAGTCTCAAACAAGTCTTTACTGGGATCCCTTGGGATTTTCAACGACTGTGCTATGCATAATCCTTGATTAAACGAGAAAGCTGAATTAATGGACGCCACTTTACACGACGTTGTATTAAAACTGACTTCTCCCTCCGTTTCGACTTTCGCTTTCAAACGGTTTCAGGCAGCATGTGAATCTGCCCTACTATTGATAGGTCATGTTAAATAAATGAGTGTTAACGATATACAGAGTAGAATGATATTAATGTTGAAACTTAATTATATTTCAGAAGCAAACAATAGGAAAGCGTTCACGATACCTAGTGCCATCTTAAACTTTCAAGCACTTCAGACAAATGCTTTTTGATATTACAAACCGAGCCGTTATTACAAAAAATCTGCATTAATACAGTTTATATGTATATCAACATTTAACTTATTAAAACAAACCGAGCCGTTATTACAAAAAATCTGCATTAATACAGTTTATATGTATATCAACATTTAACTTATTAAAACAGGACATCGAACTATTGGCCTCTCAGGATATGAGAACCTCATAAAGAAACCACGTGCCGTATGACGTGACGCGAAGATATCTCATCCTCCGCTTGTTTATTGGTCATACCTTCGTTTTTGGCGAGCTCTTCAAATTCAGCTATTCCCTTCTCTCCATAATTGCCCTCATCGGCCACAGTAGATATGTAGGTCCATCCTAGGGCCTTTGCTATGTCAACCATGGCCTGGGCCTGAAAAGTATCCGGGGGCACGACCCGAGAGAAGTACTCGAAACGAGACTTATCGCTGAGTTCCTCGCTGGTGGACGCATAACTAATCTGCGGAATCTGAAATACATACAGAATTGATATACCTTACAGATTTAGGGCATAATGCCTATTCATTTTTACACCTTAAGATGTACTGACGATTATAAAATATGCACGGCGCACTTAAACAAAAACATTATATCACAGCACCTCAAATTGAAGAACTCTGCCTCGGAGTGACACCTTGTGGTAGATTTTAGACACAAGACACGTTCTAAACTTTTGTTGACCTCGGCGTCAAGTGGCACAGTGGCACGACGCACATACCAGTATGCACTACTGGGGTACATGTGTCATACTGTTGCAAAACTATAGGTTAAAACACAGAGGATATGCCGCATAACAGCTCAACAGAAAATCAATGGGGTAGCAACATAATGTGTACAGACAGCAAAGAATACGACGCAGCTTGTCAACATTCTTACATCGTAATACTGCCTATTGTCTGAATTCATGTTTTAATTTTACAGAGATTACGGGTAGGTCATTGATTCTGTCTCCGGGTGAAACCGGCCACTCATCTGACAGCTAGTTATGCTCATTGGCGTGCAGTTTCCAGTTTAATAGGCGCCTCACTAAATCAGTTTGCCAATTGTTTTGTCTCGACAGAAGTACACCCCCTGAGATTCAAAGTTTACTAAAGACCAACTTTCATTCTCAGTACAATTGGGACCGGCAGAAGCATGCTTAAAATCGAGATTAGTTTCCGTGAATATTGACACTCAGGGTGACAAACATAGCACACACGCACAACTGAATATAGTGTGTCTTAAAAATAAGAATTACTGGTAGATGAATTTTTAGAGATAGTCCTCTAAAAGACTTTGGCGTTGATTATACACCGTACTAGAATCAAGGAGTTATAATCTGTTTTAACTCCTTGCTAGAATGCAGGGGCTCGATCGATGAGGTTTCTATTTAACATAGACCTCTACATGTATTTCTGGAATACATCGCCGCTACGAGGAAGAAAATATTCATAAGGGACTTTTTAAAGTTAACTCCTGCTCTTCGTCATTTAAAAAATATGAAGGTTGACTGTGAATGAAAATCGGTATTTTGTGCAGTTTGTATAGCAAAAGATTCTATCGCGCCTAAATTTGTATCATACTTCAAACATGTAGGTTATCAACAAAAAGAATATGTTAGTGGAACGGATAGAAAAATACATATAAACTGAAATTTAATGCTAAATGTTTTAGCTCCAAAATTCATGTATACTCAGGTCCGTAGCCAGGGGGGGTTCGGGGGGGTTCGAAAGCTGGGAAAAGGTCCACTCTGGGTAAAATTTGATCTAGGCAGATGAAGTTTTTATGGGCAAGGGTCCACTTTAAAAAAAAGAACCCCCCTTTTGAAATTGCTGGCTACGGGCCTGAGACTATATTGAAATAATGGCCACCAATTCTTAATTGTAAGATAAGCTTTGTCCATGGATAAGCATACAACAGATGATATCATAATATTCTCGCCTTAGGCTAGAGAATCTTCAGCTTAAAACTCCAGACAAACCGTTACTGATTTTTCTTGACGAGAGCTGTCCAACCTTGAAAACTTTAATGGAACTGATTCTGCTCATAAGTATGGGATATATATTTTTCATCCAGTAAAATGGGTTTTTCAATTTCTCTTGTGAATAATGAAAAAGGAAACTCTTAACGAAACTCTTTCTACCTGCGTCATGGTGTTACGAACCTCCATCGACTGGTTGGTCATGGGAACAAGGCTAATTTATTTGATGAAGGGTCCAAGCGTCAGCTCTCAAAGGAATAAAAACACGTTAAGTCTCCTTGGATACTGTTATTTTTTTATCAGATACTCAGAATTGGTCTTGGTGGGCATGTGATACAGACGGTATATCATACATGTAGTGGGCATGGATAAAAATCCTCAAATTTCGTACTTTTGTTACATATGGCGGTGTATACACTGTAGAACCTACATGTATCATCCGCAGGAGCTTCAAAGATTTGCGCGCGTGTGTGTGTGCGTGTGTGTGTGTGTGTGTGTGTATGTTTGAGTGGGTGTGTGCGTATGTTTGAGTGGGTGTGTGCGTGGCAGAGAAGCGGCTGGTTACATTTAAACCCGATGAGACTTATTTTTGAATGACACGTCCAGTAGAATGTCGCATTAACCCATCTTTGCGGGAACTTGCTTTAAATCAATTTTTCGAGTTCACTGTCCTTGGATAAACAAATAAATACCCCAAGTTCCCACTAGATGTGATACCCGGTCATACGAACAGAGATTTTGGGGGTGATATCGCGCATTCAGAACAGTGGACTTACAGATACGCGAATCAAATATGGTCGACCCACTTGAATGCTTCTTGCGTAATCCCCGCGGGGAATCTATTCAGTGTCAAATCGGGAATAAAGCGACAATCTTTTCTCGTGGGTCACCATATTTGATCCGCGGATCTGTTAGTCCACTGTTCTAGGCCCCATTCAGAATAGCGGACTAACTAGTCTGAAAGCTAAATATGACCAACCCACTTGAACACTTCCACACGGGATATCTATTCAGTGTCCATTAGCCGATTAGACGGCAAGCTTTGTAGCGGGCCGCCATACCTGACCCTCGGGCTAGTTAGTCCCCTATTCTGAATGGGGCCATATTCTCCTAGGAAGCCAAGAAGAAAACCTTTCATGCTCTGTCGCGGGAGGATGTTTCCAATTGAATCATCAACGTAAACAGCCCTTGGCATTGCCCTCCATTGCTTTCAATTGGTATGACCACACTGGGCGCCGTTTGTTTTGTTGTATTGCAATCATCGCAGAGAAGATTATACATGTTTTAGTTTTAAATCGAAAGCCAAACATAAAAGTATTTCCGAAACTTTGTATCATCCGCTGACAGCCGCGTTATATAGATAATGGTTGTCATGTTAACAAACACGCTGAATTACAGGAAGTTACGACTATAAATTACAAAATTGAATAAAGACTGTTAGTCGCAAACTTTTCAATTCTATTTCGGTCACATTCACAATAACAAAGGCAACTCTCTCAGTACAAAATTGTTTTAAATTGTTACCAAATTTGCGTCTCACGTTTGAGTGTCCAGCAGAAACGAGAGCGAGGGGGTAAAATACACATGCCCATCAGTTGCTCATTTAAGGGAATCAGATTTTAATCCCTTCTTTCATACTGCTAACAAGCAAATCCACACATATATCAATTACAGCTCAGTAAAGTCAATACTGCCTACCGTCCATCTGACAGGTTAGCATTACCAATAAAGCGAAATACAAATACGAAGCTTTCTTTGATATTGTATTTTGAAACCATCCGCGTGTCTCCCAGAACATTTCGTGTGCAAGCTACAGTGACTTCGAATTAGCGGCATGTCTGTCATTGTTTGGAACTTGTGTGAATTTCCACCTTGCTATTTGATATTCGATCTGCATTAGTTCTCCAACGGAAGAGTCGTCAATGAAAAGTGTACAGCTCGTCGGAAGACAATAATTGCGATTTAAAGTCTTTGTTTTGTTTTCATAACACCGTTAAAATCGATGCCAGAGTAACACCATGTGTAAGTTCTCTCGTATCTAATGGCAAGAGTTTACTAGCGGTTAACATCCCACGCTCTATCTTGAAACAAATTAAGGACGAAATTATTGGATTTTTGGTTTGGAACTCAAATCTATCCCACTTCACTACACTGAACGAGCTAAATCAGAAACTTGCACACAATAAGTCCAATGATATCAACGATATAAATCAACGACTTTAAGATCACGTATAGTGGGCGAATATCTCATCAAATATCAAAGGAGATAAAAAAAAGAGAAACAAGGCTTTTCGATACTGCCAAACCAACGTTGATCCAATCATAGCTTCTTGAAACTGAACTCTTGCTGTTTGCTGAAACGACTCTTTGAAGCTAATTGAGTTGTCGTCGTAGCACCAACTTTCCGTTCATGTTCCAGCCTGTTTCGGTAATGTGGATTTTTCAGCCAATATCAGGCACAGTTGTGATGAAATGTCATTGTTATTAGGGGCTATGTTTCGTATCAACTGCCGTTATAATTAAGTCATTCTGGTAAAAAATTGCCAGAAGAAGGCCAATAATATTTTCTGCCGAAGAAACCTTATTTGAACTGCGAAGATCATGACATTTGTGCGTACGACTATGTGTGAATGTCTGTGTGTTAACAATATAACTGTTGTTCTACAAAAAAACTTCATCGGTTGACCTAGCTTGTTCTCAGCAAGAAGTTGCTTACTCATTATGAAATTATGCCGGGTCGGCCATTGATTAGTACATTGTATGCTAATGAACATGGCTGTGAGTAAATATGAAGTATGATTTTAAGTTAAGAAACCAGTCAGGTAACCACAAACCGATGGAAAAAATGACCTTCTTTTTTTCTTTTTGTAACATATACGACGAACCACTTTTACAAACCGCCACTTTTTGAAATCAGCATTTCAGTTTGGTCTTAACACCATAAACTATTTTAAGCGACTCTATATTTTCGTCTTTGATAAACCAATTTGTCCACGGTATTACCAGCTGTAATAAATAACCTGGTTTTAGAAGCATTAATCGAATGTCCCGGAGTTTCAATGATCGAGTTTTGGCAAGCCGGTGTTATAGGGAAGACGTCTGCCAGGAATCGGACTCGTTCCACCCCGTGTCTCTGGCTCTCTAATAATGCCAAAGAGCACGGAGAAGGACAGGCAACAGGTGCAAATTGATGGTACGGTCCGCAGGGTAGATAGTTTTTTAACATGTTCGGCGTATCACAATGCAATTTAAATGTCAATACCTGATACTGTGGCTTTCCTAAGAATGACAAATTTACACTGTTCGTAGCGTCTAAATTTAAAACGGCGTGCACTGAGAAACCCTTTTATTACATACATCTGTCCGTCATCACGCCTATAAACCCCCTACCGAATAATACTCAATTATCTCGATAAAAATTAAAATGCTTATTTATTCGGGGGGGGGGGGGGGGGGGGGGGGCAAGAGCAAACATTTACACTATTGTCCAGATCTAGAAAAGCGAGTTTGACAAAAGTCAGTTTTAAGTTTTAGGCCAGTTTAAAGACAAATATAACTTCCTCAGCTGATTTTTTTCTGGGGGCAGACAGACAGACAAACAGACAGACAAAGGAGGAGGAACAGGTAGAGGCAGAGAATGAGTGTTTTTTTTTCACACATCCACGACAGTATCTTTCAAAATGCTAGAGGGCAATTATCAATCAATGCCTGATGTCAAAAACGAAGTGCTCGCCTCAACTTAGCACTTCGCCATGACACTTGATGAGAGAGCTGCCGTCAACCCTTAACGAAGGAGTTAAAGTGATTGATCAATCAAGAATAATTCCCTCACGTCAAGATTAATGCTTTCTAGTCACTAATTTTGCTGCACCCTTTGTTTCTTTCTTCTTGTTAATTTAAACAAGCGTGCCGTTTTCGAAATATAGAAATATTTCCATTCGTTAACGGGCTTCTTGCCTAAATGAAGTTTTTTTGCTGATGTGTAGTCATTTGATAGTTGAGATCCACGGCATAAACAGAGAGGGCAAATAATAAAAGGGGTCACGTCAAATGTTCCTATATTCCTAGAACTGTGACAGTGCTAGGAATTTTGTTTTTCTAGATCAAATCACAAGATAATTTGATAAATTGAAAATACACTGGTGGTTGAAAAGAATTCCTGGATCCAAAAACCTGAACAACTGGGTCTGATGGCAACAATCATGAAAGGTTTTGTTTCACAAACATAGCTTTTTCTGTGGTGATGTAACATCATCCATTTATATGGGTGACTTTAAAATGTTGGCTACACATCTGATACACAGCTGCTATAGCTACAAATATTAAACATATCCGCCCTGAAGTATATATTGAAGCCTTTACAAGGTCATACACCTGTCAGATTTTCATTTAATTAATAGTTTCAAATACGTATTTGAGTGACCCACTCTTTATGCAGCCTGCGTATCCAAGCACTCAAACACTCAAGTATAGTCGACTAAATAACATCCACTTGTAAATTATCATTTTAACCAAAATTCGAAAACGCCTCTGCTTTATTTAAAGAGTAATCTACTCTTTAGTACTGATTTTGTGCCAAATGCTTTCATCAATTATCAAGTGCCATGCAATTTGCAAATATATATTGATCGTTTCTGCACTACACCTCCATCAAGAAACTGTATAAACTTATCGTCTATGAATTGTCAACAGTATGCACGTAAAGGTTGGGAACCGGTATTGGTGTAAAAATATAGGACAATATACACGATGTTTATCCATCAAAACCAAAGTGAAAGGAAAAAAATAATGAAAATTTCCACTTGTATATTATATGTTTTAGCACTATACAACCTTGTGACTTTAGTTGTTAGGAAGCCCAAGTTGTATTTACCACGGGCGCCGTACGCTGTATGAAATTGCATACGATTTTGTGTGGGGTTTATCATTATTATATGTTGTCATATAATATTATTTTCTTTTTAAGCGTCGTGGGTGTCTACAGGCTATGGCGAATATGTTTACATTATGTAATGCAGGCAATAATCCATGTCATCCAAATGACCTTGTGGTCAAGTCGGAAAATTGGTTAGTTGGTTGAAAAGTTATCAGACCTATACATCTATGTGCCCCTTTCAATCTCAGTGGACAGGCCGGTAGCCAGGGGGGTTCGGGGGGTTTGAAAGAACCACCCTTTTTGCTGGGAAAAGGTCCACTCTGGGTAAAATTTGACCTATGTAGGCTACTTGAGGATTTTATGGTAAAAGGTCCACTTTTTCAGAAAAACGAACCCCCCCTCTGAAATTGCTGGCTACGGGCCTGAGTCGTACACCCCCACCCCCCAGCACACCTTCCTTGCTGATTGAAATGTCGTCAGTGCAGTCCCCCGTGTGTCTCGAGCATCCACGTAATAAAAATAAGGAGATCGAAACACAACTTCAAATTCATGCAAATGAAGTAGACTTTTTTAAAAAATCTGCCCCCGACGCTGTCAAAATGCTGCACGATCACCTCAAGTCCGGTCCACTGGACAATGGTGGTACAATATGTGCGGGGTATGAGCAATGCCATCTACGATACTGCTACGGCCTAGGGGCTTACGATCTGCAAAGTTTGTCAAAAAGAATTAACCTGACAAAATCGTAGAGGCTACGAAGGCCGTCAATCCGCGTGATTTGGCACCGTCACCGCCTGTATTCGGACGAAAAGGGCTATACGGGCATTATACGGGCGCTGCGAGGACACGGTGAATGCACTGACCATATGGGGGCGACGTTATTTCATTGTGTGGCTATAGTCCTACGAGACTGTAGGCCTATATATATAATCTTATCAAAACCTTAGAGCACATTCCACATATATATATCCTTACAAAGTAAGTGCAATTATATAAAGTAAAGACTTTAAATCTATAAGCAAATTTTAGTTTGCTTCGAATTTACTCCGACACGCTTTCAAATGTGTCCTGTCATGGTATACATTACATTGTGCGTGATAGTTGGCACATTTTAAGGATCCCCCTTGTTACAGATAATTAAGATCTATTGATTTTAAATACAAGTAAGATTGGCAAAGTACTCTCATTTCTGGGCATACTTTATGTTATCCATTTGCCAGGCAATAAAACGATTGATGACTTCTTTGGTCTTTGGGAGGTGACTTGGTGGTAATGACGTCATTATTACCCACACCTATGTGTATCGCACGTGCATGTTGTAGTCTAGTCCCCATGAGGTAAATTTGTGCGTGCTGATTGTCAATTTTCAAGGATAACGTTTTTTCCCGGTAATTGCAAAACTGTTGATTCTGGATAATTAAGCATATTAAATGTCTTCCTAGATTAAACTGAATTAAGCACTGCGAGAAAAAGAAAGTACATTTTGCCTTGGCAAATACGCGTTTTAACAAATTTAATAAAATGGTTGTGGTATTAAATGTGTAATTAAATGTCTCATTTGTTTTCGTCGGGTAAACACTAGCTTTAACGCAGAACCACACTTCTATTATTACTTCTATTGCATTCCTTATTTTATTTGTAGCTTAACCTTCAAGATTATTTCCAACTTTAAAAAATTGTGACCCTTTTTAGCTAAAGTTACAATTTGCCTTGCGTTAAAAAAGTGTTCATAAAAGGTACACATCAAACATGGATTATAAAACCTTACAAAACTTACGTTGTTAAAAAAATTGATTTAATACAACCACAAATGAATTGCCCCACTATAATTCTTGACACCAGTCTGGCTTCCCGAGAAAAATTACTCGGGACATTCTGCGCAATATCCTCCATAACGTGGTATAAAGAATGTATCATTTAACTCGCTCACGACATCTCCGCGCACTCATTCGTCAATGTCTCTGTCAAAGCGTGGCAATTTGTTAGTATCATGTCTTAGATTATGTCAGCGAGGTCTAAATGATCACCATATAATATCTTTCCAAGCCATCGCAAGCAGACTACGTCTTGACATTTTTGATTAGTGTGGTAAGTGCGTATATCAGTCGTGGGCTCATTTATTTTTCTGAACAGAGCGCCGGGGACTGCTCGAGATTGAGTGTGAGTAAAGTCGTTGGCTAAAAATCTATGGTGAATATAATGAATTCACATAGAGCATGACATTCATTTTTCCATTGCCCATTAGCACATCTCAATGGAACCATTTTTAGATACTGTACTGCAACTGTTCCTGATATTATGTCCTGTAATTGGTTATTGAAAAGCTCATCTGTTTCTAAAAATATGTCATATATGTAACAGGTTATTGAAAGGCGCATCTGTTTATGAAATTATGTCATATATGGAACAAGTTATTGAAAGACGCATCTGTTTATGAAATTATGTCATATATGTTACAGGCTATTGAAAGGCGCATCTGTTTATGAAATTTTGTCATATATGTACATGTAACAGTTTATTGAAAGGCGTATCTGTTTATGAAATTATGTCATATATGTAACAAGTTATTGAAAGGCGCATCTGTTTATGAAATTATGTCATATATGTAACAGTTTATTGAAAGGCGCATATGTTTATGAAATTATATCATGTAACGTAACTGTTCATTGAAAGGAGTATCTGTTTCTGATATTTTTACCTCCGCCAAGGAGGTTATGTTTTCACCCCTGTTTGTTTGTCTGTCTATCTGTCATCAACATAACTCCAAAAGTTGTGGACCGATTTTGATGAAATTTTCAGTAACTGTCAGAAATGGAATAGATGATTAGTTTTTGGTGGTGATCCGGATCAATTATCAATCAATAAACAATAATAAATAATCAAAAATATCGAAAATTTAGGGGTGAAACGGCATTGGATGGAGACTTTGCTGCCTTGGCGGAGGTCTGCGCTCTCTGAGTACTTTTCTAGTTTGTCATGTAACAGGTTATTGAAAGGTTACAACAGAACAAGAGCTGTTCTCAATCCTTTTTATATTGCAAATGACACACTTCATATACTCAGCAATGAGGACAAGCGGAGAGATAAATCGCTAAGCTAGGGTCAGGTATACAAAAGAGGATTGGCCCCGATTCACAAAAAATATTAAGTCGTGTTCCCTGACTAAGAGCTTGATTTCCAACGTAATTAAGTTCGTAGGTCACTAAGTCCCGTTTCAGGTTAAATCTAAAATTCGGTTTGTGTCGTTTTTTTTTTTTTTCTTAGCTTCTAGTCGACAAAGCCTAGCCTCCTCGGAAGCTGCCTTAAGTTAGCAAGCTAAACTTTAACTCGGTAAATGGGAGCATATATAGACCAAAGTTTAAGTCCAACCTGACACAAGATAAATATGTAGCAGTCCCATCAAATAAAAATGTCTGTTTTATAGCAGGAGAGACTCTGCTTATGTCCCAGATCAATATCTAATGTATTCTTAAAAGTGGGCAACTGTGGATTTGTCTGAAACTGGAGTCGACCAAATTTGGGTCTAAAAGTTTTGATCAATAAGGCACCGAAATCTCGTTTGTATGTGAGCGATAACACAACAAACATTGTGACGTTCTTGCGCTTGGCACCCACTTCCGGGAAGAGCCTCGCACTTCCGGGGACAGCCTCACGAGAGCAGCTAGGCTCTGCGCGACTTTAACTCGTCTTATAATTGTCAAAACCTATTGACACAGTACGTCCCATTTGCTCTTTTTGAGCTTATCCACAGGGAACAAAAATAAAAAAAAAACATTACTCCCGAAGAAGAAAGCCATGACGGCCGCTGTTACAGTGCATCGTGCAGTGTTGAGTAGACAGCCCAAACGTTGCGCTTTCATGTGAAGTGACGAAATCTCGTAGAATCCCGCAAATTTCAAATACCATTTCTGTGGGTCTTGTTACGTGGCCTCCGATTAATACACCACGTTTATTCTCTAAAAGTAAAATTCATCTACATATTATGGGAGTTTGCCACTTGTGAACTAGCCTTGAAACTGCCATATTTTAAAAACCATAGTCTTGTCGGGAAATGTACCTCGAATCTTTTGTTCAGAGGATCAAGAACTCTGCCAAATCATTCAATGCAATGCAGCACGTTGTACTTGACCACTAGAATGCAGTCAAGTGTGAAGAAAAAAATAAAATTGCTCGGATTTGATGACTCACAATCACGAATGATTCCTGATTAGTTTTGGTGAGCCAAGAAATACAGGCTGCTGTTGTGTATTAGTACAATTAATGTCATGCACTTTTCAACTTAAATTGCGTGGCTCTTTGTATTCTTTTTAATCGTACTTTCCCACACGCAAAAGTGAAACTTAAAAACCGGTTCCTTAGCAAAATGTGCTGCAGTTACGTGAGGATCACATACCCCCGTTAATGAACCTTCAAATAAATGAAAAATTTTATCGGTCGTGTACACAAAGAGTACGCTCTAAACCATCAGATTGTCACAGAGTCAAGAACTGTGCCTACTTTTGACAATAGTCAGTCTGCTCAACTTTATGAGATCCCATTATCATTGGTATCTTGTGTCATTTTGAACAAGCTTGTATTTCAAACAGATCATATTATTGTAAAACATGATTTGATTTCTGAGTTGCCGTAGAAGTCTGCCAATCATTCTTTGTAAAAATAAAAAATGACAGAGACAAGCTGAATTACCTATTTACCTGCAAACCACAGAGAAAACTAAGACATAGACAGTCAAATTTTATTATACCAAAATTCAGAACCGAAGGTTTTAAAAACACCTTATCCCCTTTTCCTTATCAAACTATGTTTTATTTTGTCTCGTCCTGGTCTTAAATGTATATCTTTTTATATTCCCTTTGCTTTTATCAATCTTTTCAATCTTTTAGATGTTTGTGCTTTATTTTAACTTTGGTCATTTTGGTCTTTTGTATATCTTTCATTTTATGTAAATGTTTCAAGTCCTAATTTTAATTCTAATGCAATTTATGGACAACTTCAACCCTCTGGTTGCTGTGCATTAATTAACTTATTATTATTATTATTATTATTATTATTATTATTATTATTAACAAAAATAATAATAAGCTGTCGAGTTGCACAAAATTCCAGACTGTATATTCTAACCCACTTCTTTATTGGGTTTCTTGGAAAATACAGTTAAACCCCATTGCCCAATCCGATTTCCTGCTTGTATATCTCCAATTTGCAGGAACTAAGTATGATTTAATTTGAGTAAGATCTCACCGTATTAAAAAAAAACAGATTGCATTTATAACTCATGATCCATCGCTCTTGTTCATGAACTTTTTTTTGTCTTTATCAATACCGTTGCCTCTAACTTTAGGTCTTTAATACGTCATAAAAAATAATAATAAAGAAAACTAATATTCTGAATGAATATAATACGATATCTACTAAATATGTTATCAATATCTTCTTGTTGTCAATGAAGTCTTTAAAACAGTTTTAAAATTGCCATTGTGCTTCCACTATGAACAGCCATAAATTTACATCATACAATTAACAGCATTATGTGTTACCGTTTATTGTACATTTATCTGTGGCATGAGAAATATCTTTAAATTCAAATGGGCAACGTGAATGACGTGGACACTAATCATAAAGTAATATCTCATTCTTTAGATGCCGTTTTTTGACTATTTGAAAACTTCCGCTAACAAGTCTATAACGTGTCTATGGAAAGGTAGTCTACATAACTTCAAAATGACATCTATTCTCTCTCTCTCTCTCTCACACACACACACACACACACACACACACACACACACATCTCTCTCTCTCTCTCTCTCTCACACACACACACACACACACACACACATATATATCTTTCTCTCTTAATATCGCGGTATGGAGTCAAAGTGACGCCGCGTCGACACACCTCACTTCAATCGCTTCCATTGCTTCAATCAGCTCACAGTTTTCTATTAGGAAGTGCAAACTTCATACATACTGCGGGATATCCACACAGTCGTATACGAGCAGGACATAGTCATAAATCCCGGCCTATACAGACTATTTCCTGTCCAAGATGAATGCGTTTGCATGTAATGAATTCAAGTCACTTTGATCTGTCTTTCTTCTATGTCAAAAGTTAAAGGTGTCTTACTTCTCAGACGGCAATGAGTTATTGAGATTCCTTGTACAAATTCAATCCGCAACATGTAAATAATTTGTTTATTATATTTTACTATTGTTATTTAACACAAACAATAACTTCAAATGTGGAGGTACAATAACATTTTTGCTTTTCTAATTGAATGAAGGGGCTTTATGAAAATATGTCAAATTACATACAGTAGACACTTTTTATATGTTTTGCAGTTGTTTTTTTTTGTTTTTTTTTTTTATCTATTTTACCAGGATTAGTTTGGTTGAAGCTTGTTATAAATGGATTAAGCGGAACTGATTCTATTATAATAATTAAGGGTTGATTTGGGTCTTCACTTCCAGGTTCGATTCATGAAAAATTGATACGCATAAGCTGAGATAACAAAAAAGCACTATGTCATGCTTCCTAGATGAGTCCGTGAAACTGCGAACGCGACTGAAAATGGAAGAGATGATCAAAGACCTGTTTCACAATTATAAAACTTTACCTTGAGATTTTTTTCTTAAGCTTAAGACTAAAACTTATGTCTCTTCTGACCCAAGATAAAGCAGTGTCAGTAGGGCTTACAATAACATGTAATAAGGCGCTTGCATTAAAAAATGGAGAGTAACATTTGCTATTGTATCAGACCAATATGTACAAAACCAAACACGCTCTCTCAATTAGTGATCCTGTGCCATCACAACCAAGTGATATTTATATACCTCGCAAACACTAGATGCTCTGAGAGGAATTTCACTGGTGGTTGTTCTAGACTTGCATTCACGTTCGTTGTCAGTCATGCTATATGCAAACTAGTGTCATCATTCCCAACATTGCCAATGGATTTTAAAAATTCCCTAAATCTGTTGTGTTACGATGCAACATAAAATCAAATGAATTGATTTATACACAAAAACAAGGTAAACAATGAAAAATAACCAAAGTTCATAGTGTTTCGGAGAAATTATTAGATAAAATCAAACACAATGCAATCATTGTTCATCATGCATTTGAAATCGATGCAAAGGGCATGGAAAAATAAAGCAATGATTTATAAAGAATTGCGAATAAATACGAAGAGTTGTAATATTATAGTTCAAAAGTATGGCTTTATGTACATTTGTTGATAAGGTAAAACAAAATTTCGGATATTTCGATGGTAATTGGAATATCAATTACGTCAAATTAATGCGCCACAGGTCTGCTTTTGTTTTGTCAACTTATGTGTTTAATAGTCAACTTCTTAAAGCTTATCTACAAGGTTAAGCCGTGCTCAGCCATTTAATCTTATTGCACGTAGGATTTCTAGTGCAGAAATATCGCCTGCAGCTTTTCCCGATACTAATTGGATGAACTCTCATCACGAATCGAAACTGATTCAAAGCATCGTCTTTATATAGGTTATATAGCGTTACATAAGGCTTTCAAGGCCTTTTTACTGCCGTAAACCATTTGAATTGACTTGGGATTAAATGTTATTAAAAACTAAAATGTTTCTTAGGCATTTGGGAAATCAAGTTATCAGGGCTTACATGGAGTGACCATAAGTACTATTAGTAGATTTCTTTTCCATTGCGTTTTGTAGTATTCCTGTACAGCGGCACAATGCTTCAAGAATCGTTTTCACATTGGTTTTCATAAAAATATGTAAAACTTCCATCTTCTATGGGAACTAATCATGGTTTAAGTTGATTTGCACCTCATTGTATTCCAAAAATATTTTGCTTTAATGGCACATGATATATCCTAAAAACCTTAAATTGTGGAACAGCCGTGCTGGCAAAATTTAATGTAAAAGAATGTCCAATCATATCTTATTAATCACTTTCACATTTTAAAAGTGATTTTGTGCACGTGACTACTTGTCAAAATATGCACAGTACCCCTAACTCTGGGTTCTGTAGGAAAAGTTCCAATAAGAAAGATCCTCTTTACGTTCAATAAAGATTGATTATTCCACTTAATTTATATTAGTAATCTATCGTTGCATAAGGTGTTAAAACTCTGAGCTGATTTATTTTTAAAGTTTAATCCAGATTTCTCATGAACTTAAAAACTTAAACACTGCACGGGTCTACATTCAAATATTAAACACTGGAATCACCGTGACGAACTCGCCCTTGTACACAACTAATTGAGTCCCCCAAGAACCTTGCTCAAGAAATTAGTCATGCAAAACACAGATTTGGAGGAAAACACTATCACAAACATTAGGAGGCGGGTGCACTCATCTTATTATGCAAACACGCGTTTCCATTTTTTTAATATTAATATTTCAAGAATATTATCGGTTTTATTTTTCCTTGATGTGTTCGGTTGCGTTACCCTTCCATCCAGTTGATGGATCCGTCATTCCATTAGCGTTCTTCATTCCAGTTTCATTATTTCTAGTGCGTAATTTATGAGTTTGACCGTGTAGAACGAGTGGTTCAAAACCACACGAACTGCAAGCATGTATTTGTTGCTTGCCAAATCGTGAAATACAAGCGCGCCCAACTCTCCGGCCAACTCGTATCTTTCTTTTTGCAGAGCTAGAAAGTATTGAAAGGATGCACTTTCTTTAGAATCAGCACTCTCTTCATTTCCGACAAGACTGAAGATAGCATCTCAACCTATCGCACTATTTTTTGAAGAGTGACACGCTCTTGTAATGCGATGTGAAACACGAACAGCTCCTATTGAAAATTAAAAGTGCCGCAGATCGCATCTTCCCAGTGGATCATTGGATGTCCTAAAAGACGTCTTGGTTGGGTCCCTCTTAAAAGAGGCCCTACTGAGCGGGGTTTTTTTTCACATTGAGAGAAGAAGGAAGGAAGGAACAATCGTTATTATCATGCAGTGTCATCATTTGCTAACAAAAAACATTTAACAAAATAGGCCGGTATGTTTAAGATAAAATAATGGTCAAGTTACTTTAAGCATTTGTGACGTCTTGTTTGACATACATGTATGTGACATATGTTCAGAAAGGGGCAAAATTCAGAGCTTGCCATGGATGCTATTTCCCCTGTTGAAAACTGTCTGATATCTGATAAATAACTAGTTTTAGCTGATAGACCCTTTGGACGTCGATTTAGCATTTGAAAAATTTATATAGACCAAAACTGATTTGCCAACTCGATTTATTTGCCTATAATCTCCTAACTTTGTCTATCGATTCCCTTCGGTTTCAGTAGTAATTCTTTATCTTCAACCGTGGTAAATAATGGCTCTTCCCATACTAAGCACAATGTGGTTGGCATCATTATCAAACACTGCCTTCCCGGTCTTAAATTCGCTATTATTTAAATAAAAGATAAACCTACGAGTCGAGCACAAGTGCAATAACCCTCTGCGTAAGTGTTGTCTTGGATAAACGCATTTGGGTTTCCCTGACGTCGTGTCTCTATTCTGGAATACCCTGCTTAGTACTTATTATAACTGCTCCCTTGATTAAAACAATACACATATTACATTTCGCGAGTTGAAGTGAGTTGAAACAATCTGTGTTCATTGTTACCTCTGCACAACGCACTGACGTCACATTAATACTCAAAAATCTCAACTGAACATAAATCTCAAGGAAACGTGGGAGCATTTTGGGCAACAACTATTAATACATGTAGTAGCGATCATTGATTTGAGAGTTGGTGCTATGCACAAATGGAATTAATTCTTTACTGAATAGAAAGTCTTGAAAACTTGATTCGTGCATTGCGTTCTGGGATTACAATGTATGCTATCTGTATTGTGCTCCAAAAAGACGTAACAGAATTCAGAACCGTTTTTGTGTCAGAAGCAATGACCGTGTATTGGACAATTTTATGGGAAAATATTTGAAAATGAAAATTCAGACCTTTTTTTTTTTTTTTTTTTTTTTTGCATCCACTATATAGACAAACAGCCGAATGCATGGTCTGTGTGGATATGTTGCCCTGCTTTTACATGTGTAATTTGATATCACAATGTCCCTAAATGACGCACTATTCGCCTTGTCATTTTTAACAAATAATGAAAAGAGCTACTATTTCACTTGGTTTTCGTGGAACACATCTGAACATAGTCTGATATAAGATATGACACAAAGCATTCTTTTTGCCTATTCACGCTACCGTGACATTTAATTGGGGCTTTTCTATCACTCCAAAATAGCATGAGAGTGAGAGCGAGATCAGAGAGAGAGAGAGAGAGAGAGAGAGATGACAGAGGATTGTTAAGACGACTGGGGCAGATCATATGATCGGCTGCGATGTGTAAATGTCAAGGCTTATCAAATGTACAGTTCTTCTATATCTACGGCAATAACACATAACGCAGATGAAAGCCATGCTTTAATCAAAGCAACGTGCCTTTTGAAATGTCACTAGATAATCGGTTGTAGATAAACCGTAGATTGTTCACGTCTCTCTTGTTCATAGGAAATAGTAAAAATGACCTATAGTATATGCTGAATTCATTCAAGGCGGTATACAATTTAAAACGGTCTGTTTTGTTCTCAATCTCTATGGAAGAAATCCGAAAACAAAAGTCTCAAATGACAAATGCATGTCACAAAGTAATTTGGGGACATTCCACTTTTCATTAAAAGCTCTGAAGCTTTTCGTGACAATGTTAGCTCGCTGAGACAAAAAAAAATGTCGTGATTCCACTGCTACTAGATTATCTGTCTCAAGAGACACAAAAAAATGCGCACCTGACTCCCGTCTTGAAAGATGCATTCGTATTCAGTATTAAAGATGCCCTCTTTTAATCTCACCAATTTCTTTGTAGTTCCGGATATTGCTACGTCCGACACTAAACGATCAAATAGAATTGAAGAGTTCTCATGTAGCTGCAATGCATAATTCATCGTCTACTTCATCAGCTCTACCTAATAGGCAACACCACGGTAATGGGGAAAACGGAAAATCAGTGCGTTCGTCGCGTCCCCTTTGGAAGATTACGCGGAATTAGATTATTGAGTCGAGCAATTACAGTGACTAAAAGCTCTCGCTAATTGCTGGCGGATTAGGCATACAAATGCGACAAAAACTGGCAAACGTCTTATGTCCCTTGCCGCGTGCACAGGCAAATTACTGGGATTGACTGCCAGTTAAGAACTGAAGGTCGGTTTCAAAACAAAGTGTGCTCAAACAGGCGTCATAATCAACGGGTTTCGTAAGTCTGGCTGGTACCAAGCTCCACGATATATATATATATATATATATATATATATATATATATATATATATATATAAGAAAAAGGCATATATCTTAAAGCATTTTCCGTAAAACGGATGGCACGTTGGCGACCTTTGTCCACAAATAACACACACCAAAAAGGTAAAAAATATATGATTAATTTATTATTTGAAAAAACATCCAAGAATTGGTTTTCAAGAAGTAGTTCAGTGGACGCAGATTCTTTGTTGATTCAGAAACCAGGAGAAAAAAGAAGAAGAGCTAACAACAAACTGTTTGTCGTTATGCGCTGCTTCATTCCAATGTTAAAAGCTGTAACGATTGTTCCGGTACAAAAAGCTGACGGTGCCAAAATGTGTTTTAACTCAAGCATTAATGACTTAGCAAAGAGCGACACAAAAGTTATGTTACAAACTGTTATCATCGATAGTATTAATTTATTAAGACACAATGTGTTAAATGGCAAGATTGAAGGGTTAATAAAATATGGCATCCGCAGGTTGGCAATGTAAAAGACTAACTGATGTTAACGGCTACAGTAACGAACAGCAAATTAAGGGTGAGGGCAGCACACTTTTTGGCCATTCCTGAATTTCATTTCAACCATTCAAATACCTTGGTGACACTGCAGTATAAACAGTAAGGTAAAATTAAGTTTGGTATTTAGAATAAAAATTCAATGGAGGAGTATGGAAACGAAGTCCGGAGATGATTAGTTATGTTTTTAGGATAGTTATAATTTTGGATTCAGATTTGTAGGCTTTGCGTGGGTTGGTTTGGTACGGTACATGAAGATTTAATGTCCATGTTACATGTTCACCCACTTCTGCTACTTGCACTAGGCTGTACATGTTTTCACATGGAAAGACATATTTAATTGGTAACTATACCCAATACGATAGAGCAAAGGAGCTCATTGCATGTAAAAGTTTAAGATCAATCACAGTTGTTCTGCAATCCGATAAAACAATACAAACTACAAAAAAAATGTCTGAAACAAAACAAAGAGTTTCGCTTTCTCCACTTACCTTGAACAATCTTAGAATATTGGCTACCATGACAGATACGGAACTGGACGCCGCTCCAATGACTCCGGCAACAGGCCTTGACTTCACGTACTTACGAAGGCGTCCGTCTTTGCACTGGTAATTCCCCTCGTCGAAGTTGTTAAACTGAGCCCGTATAAAATCCATGGACTGCTCGAGGGCGTAACTGTCCCTAGAACAAGTGTCCAAGATGTGGACGCCGAGGGTTATGTTTGGTAGTATACTGTCATCATTGTTGATTTTATCGACTGCGTACAGCATTGCCTCCATCCGTTGTATGCCTTTTTCTTCTTTCACTTTGCCACAGTTTTTCCCCACAGGGCCTTTCTCGTGCATGGGGAACAGCCCCCCGAAGATGATGTCTCCGGGTAGTTTCAGCTTCTTTTCTCCTTCATTTCGCGAGTGTCCCCCGCTCTCTCCTATACCGGATGTGTGCACGGTGGTCGTGAGTACTAGGATGCACCAGTGTAAAACATGCCCAACCAACAACACCTTGTTTGTTGACATAATTTCCTAATATTTTTTCCTCTGTTTTAGTTGTTGTTTAACTCGGACTCTCCGTCTGAGGCGAACGCCAGAGTTTATAGCTAAACTGGCAGTTGACCAGCAATGTGGGAACGAATCGATCAAGGTGGCAATAAATGCATTGATTTCTGCCCTCTGTCTGATACCGAGCTCCACGAAACTTGGGCAGAGTTTGCGCCTTCGTTATTTCCCGCTATGGTAAAGAGTGTCCTTGGGTGGAGGCTGGGGGGAGAGGAAGACGGTGGTTGCAAAACGAGACAATCCGCTTGTCCAAGGTGGACGACAAAACTGACGACGAGCTTAGCACAATGTAAAACCCTTCAATCCGGAAAGACGGGATCGCCTTCATGCCAATGAGAAATCACGGTTCAAAGGTAGTTACATGCACATAAGTAGTTTCGTGACTTGTTCGAGATTTTGAAAGACGATGGAATGGCTTGTGTTCTCCGCGAGTGACGAAATATACTACAGCAATGGCAAGACAGGAGCGACCGTGGCTCCGTGCTGTGCTCCTCTCACTTGTCTGTCCTCATCTGGAAAACACCTGGCAAGCACGTTCGAGTCTTTACCTGTAACGAAGTGAAAAGGTCATGATAATGAATAAAAGATACTGACATTCTTGGCTTTTTGTCGTCTTTAAAAAGAAAAACATGGAAGTTGGTCTCAGATTTAGAGTAACGAACATAAAGACCACCCCCATCTTCGTATGGTTGGGTTAAAAGGCCCTGATTGCTGACCTTAGCTCTCTGAACCAGATCTGCGTTGAAATATGCACAAATCAATGGTCATCTGAATTCATGATTACGAAAACATACCAGAGTCTTGTTAGCAAAAGGAATTTGAGTCTATCCGCACAACTCTCAAGCCGCAACATAGCCAATTACATTCTTGTCAACGACGTCCCTGTAAATGTACCCTTATCCTTCTAGGAAAAAGGCTGCAATAACGAAAATATAGATCGTTGCGTGTCATGACCGTGGTTTTCCTTTGCATTTTCCCTCAGTTCACATTGAGTGTCTACACATCTCCTTTTACAAAGCAGTGAAACTATATCCTCCTGTAGAACGATTACAATTATACTCTCTAAAATAACTTAATACGTATTGTAAAGAATTCCTCCTTCCAACGGCAAAAAAACACATTCCATGCGCTGCATGAAAAATCATTTACAGCTATGATGTTCAGCTTGGCTGAGAATACTGTATAATATCTGACTATGTGGGTTCTTGCATGTACACGTTTCAGAACTACATCTATTTCCAAATAGTTACCACACGTGTAGTAGTAGATATATTCGTCGATAATGAGTAAGTAATAACCGTGTTGTATGTACCAATGGTGTAAATGACCATACTATCATCAACATTTGTTGGAAAATATTACGTCATATACTCAATTTCTTATTACGTCATATCTGGAACTGGCATATACGTAATCACACGTGCTTAATGACACCGGTAGATAGATAAATAGATACATATATGCAGGTTGATAGCCATATGAAAAATATTTATAGATCATCTCATTTTCTGGTTTACTTTCAGCATGCTAAAACATTTTGCATTTTGCGAAAACTGATATAAATACGTGGACAAGTATTTTTCCGGTAGCTTTCTATTTTCCTTTTTCGTTTACTTCTGCAATCAATAAGGCCACACATTTTTATTTTTATGGATGACATCCTCTGGGGACCCCAAAGTCGGTGCGAGCGGGCGAAAAAAAAAAAACAGTCCAAAAAAAAAACTGCTTAAGAAAAGTTATGTTTTCAGTACGCAGCTGGAAACACTAATTTACCACAGAAACACGTATCAAACTAACAACATGTCTTTATCCATGCTACCAAAATATTAAAGCATTGTGAATAAGGCCTACTTCGTAGAAAGGTAAAAAGTCATGAATATATATGCTGCATATTACCAAATCTATTNAAAAAAAACTGCTTAAGAAAAGTTATGTTTTCAGTACACAGCTGGAAACACTAATTTACCACAGAAACACGTTTCAAACTAACAACATGTCTTTATCCATGCTCTCAAAATATTAAAGCATTGTGAATAGGGCCTACTTCGTAGAAAGGTAAAAAGTCATGAATATATATGCTGCATATTACCAAATCTGTTTAAGGTTATTTCATGCATTCTATTTTTATAGAAACCAATAAAACAAATATCAAATAAATAGCGTGTCTTTATTTGTACTCTCAGAAAATTAAAGCATTGTAAACACTTCACAGAATTGTTTAAAAAATTAAGCAAAGATAGGCCTATGCTTCCTACTACTAAGGTAATTTCGGTCGATGCCATTTTGTCTACTTCGACTCACACGCTAGCAGCCAACTATCGGGTGGCCTGTCCGACCTTCAGTCCACCAAATACCGCGACGCTCTTGTCGACCCTTTTTTCGCTCCAAAAAGAAACTGGTATGTGCTGCTGTGGACAGAATGTCACTGAAATTTTCCGGGCGATGATTGCTGGCCGTGGCCAGCCTTTCGTAAAATTGTAAAAGGGTGATATCTCCATGTCCAATATCAATGGCAAACCAATCCAAAACGACGGCCCCCGTTCTCTTTATGACTTTAATTGTCGTGTATTTTGAAATTAATGCTAGAGATGAAGTTGACGGCAAAACGGCCATATTTCCATGTGGTGATAATACGCATGCGCAGAAAGCTCATTTTCCACACTCGGAACTACTCGGATGTCTCCGCAGTCGACAATGACAGTATGGAGCTTGCGGAATTAGCAGAGAATTGCCGATTGCACTTTCCGGCAAATTCAATAACGATGTTTCAGGGATCTCCCTAGGTTGAAGGTCAAGTGTGCCATTTGGGCACACTCAAGATTGAAAAGTGTGCCATTTTGCGAAACATTGTGCCCAGCATTCAATGCATGCTTGGGCCACAAGTCTATTTATAATGTCACTAATAGTCAGTACAATTTAATTGTGACCCTTATTAATTGCATTTATAATTTATATTATAATTAATATTAAAGATTATTCTTGTTTTTTTAGATGAAATCTGAGAAGTATTCTCAGCATATAAATAATCAGAATTAAACACCTAAACAAAAATAAACTAACTAATATAACAAAGCCCATGGCAACATTTTAGCAACATCCACTTATGCATGTGTGTAACAGTGTTCATAAAATAACTTTTAATAGAAAATTATATTCTGATTTACTCCACTGGATGCCAAGTGTATCTTTATATCTGTAAATATCAACTTTCCAGTTCCATCAGAAATATACAAGTCTTTAAAAAAAAAAAAAGGTTTTGGGGGCTAAAGTTAGTGGATTACCAATTTATGGTGAACTAAAATATCTACACTTTCATCACATAAGACAGCAATGACTGGTGAATCTGTAGTGAAATGTTCTCATCAATTAAACAAGATAAAACATCAAGTATGCCAGTTGCAGTATTGTAACTGCAGCAGTATGAGACTGCACTGCAGCACTTCAGCTGACCTATATCTGGAAATTCTACTGTTTGGAGAAAGTTCATTGAAGAACTGTACTTAGAAAGTGGAATACACTCCTTGGCCATCCAAAACACTGCTTTCATTGCTGTCATGATGGCCTCTTGCGCATTCAGGGCTTTGGTAGTTGCTGTGTTCATGTACACCTGTTCCTTTGGTACCTGTTAAAATAAGCATTGCAATTCAGTAATGCTGCCTACTGCCTTATTAATTACATAATATATATATTTAGACACTTAAAAATTCACTAATCATTTTGTCCATAATAACAATCAGTGATGCTCAAACTAAAATGACTAAAATGCAATCCCATAACTTTGCATAATGATTTCTACATCATACGATACATTAACTTGGCAATAAACTGCCAAATTGTATTCAAAACAACACAAATAGAAATGGAAGACATAATTATAGTGTTAATTGACTGCTTATCCCACCAAAAACGTAGTACCTTGCTCAAGGCCAAATGCACAAGAAACTCAAAATAATTTCAACTCCCTGTACGAGTGCATACATCTCTAAGTAGGCTGCACACGTGGAAACACTTTTAGGTGAAAATCACTCGTTTTTTAATTGACTTTGAATCAGAATAAATTTATTTAAGTTACCTGGATAGCACACACATGGTCGGTCATTCCAACGTGGCGGGTGAGCGTACTGGTGCGAAGGTTTGACGATACCCCCCGGACCATGGTATTACGTTTGCCCGCCTTTTTGCATGGTGCACACCACGTGGTTGACTTTTCCTTGTCGAAGCGCAGCCACGGGAATCTCTGCAGCCAACTTTGCTGAAACTTCTTAACGGAAGTTAGTGGAGGCTCCCTATCTGGTACTTTACCACTAGTATGTCCGCAATCTGGTACATTACTCGTATGCCAAAAAAACGAAAGCTTCGGCTGCTTTACTTTTGGCGCGGCCATCTCTGCACTTCCGGTGTACTCTCTACGCAGAGAAGGTACTCTCCACGCAGAGAACGCACGCAGTAGACGTAAGACTAGAACTTTAAGTTCGGTTTTCCCAACTGACACTTGTTCCAAGTTTAGTAAAATTTTGGTGGGTTTAAAAATACCCAATTTTAAAAGTTTAAAATATGTTGAACAAACAAACTCCGTTTTTTAAAGTTATTTATTTTTTATGCGCCCTTGGGACGCACTGCTATTGAAAAAGTGCGTCATTACAAATCTGTGCGTGCCAATGGCGCAAAAACGCAGCCTCGAGAGATCCCTGTGTTTGCGACAACCGACTT